>PVJA010007105.1:0-70141 GCA_004027025.1 Myocastor coypus
GGGAGAGCGTGTGTCGTGTGGGAGACCAGAATGCGGGTGGCACACTTCAGAATCTCATTAGCATAAAGGTGAAAGGGCCCAGGTAAGAGCAAACCAAGCCCTCAGGGGGTTTAAGCAACATTATATATTTGCATCATAAAAAAAAACAAAGAAAAGAGGACAGATTTGATTGATAAGAACAGATTTATATTGTTTAAACATTTCTTTGATAGTATGACTGAGAATAAACTGAATAAAGTGAAGTACTTTGAAAGCAATCCTTTAATGTCAGCAAGTTTAGTTTCTGTAACTAAATTGAAAATTATTTATAACTCCTTGTTTTATCCAAACTTTCTGGTAAGAATCATCTGGCATGTGTCTGAGAGGTGACATGACAGAAACTGACTCTTGCTGAATTTTCTAGAAATATACGCTCACGACACCAGCTGCCAAATAATACGATGTTCTTTGTACTTAAACCTAAGACAAGGAAACTCTTGGTCATATACTATTGATGTGTACCTACTCCCACTCTGGAACTCTATCAAATTTATCATCTGCAGTTTTTTTTTACTATTACTTCTTGAGTATGAGCTGTTCAATTATTTCCTAGCAGCAAGAGACCGTACCTTTTATAACAATGTTTAACAGAATGGTAAGATGCACAGAATGTATGACACATGTACTTATGAACTGAGAAAAATATAATCAAATGGGAAAGAAAATCTAGAATTATAACATAAATCATCTTGGCCATTTTGAACTGAGATGAAAACACAAATGGCCATCCTAGAAAAGAAAGATCACTTCAACTTCTTCATGCTACTAATCCCGGTCTCCAGAGACTGAGAATTCATCTTTTGCCAGCATAAACAAGCTGAAAAAAAAAAAAAACATAAAGAATAGAACCACATATCTTATTAATTACATGTCGTTTCACAGGCTCTTACTGGTCCAGCCACCTCCTCTTTGGATTTCTATGAGGCCTGTGCCATACAGAAAATTGATATGTAGTCCACTTCCTAAAAATGGTTTCTTTGAGCTTATTCACATTTTACAAATAAAAGGCTGCTTGGATAAATCAACTTTGCTCAGAGTCCTCAGCCAATTGTGAAGTGACATAAGGATTTGGTTCCAGGTGTTTTGGCTCCAAAGTTGGTGTTCTTCTCACTACAATCTTCTGTCTTTATAAAATAAGATTTAAAATAAGGTAGGAGCAGGCTATTGCTGTAATTTACTAAGCATGAAATCTCCATCAAAGAATTAATCATCGTATGAAACCGCAGAAAATAATTCTGCCACTGCTATGTACTCTGAAGGCATTAAGGACATCGCAGAGAAGATTTTGTGATCTCTTGTACCTCTCTAGTACCACAAATGAACACAGGAGCAGGTGCTTGAAGCCCACGCATCCAGCGAAGCGGAAACTCAAAGCAAAAGAAAATCCAAACTGTCAAATTCCAGGGAGCAAGTGGGAGGAGAACGATCAGATTAAAACAAAGGGCTTCCAAACCTCAGTGCTTTTGTCTATGAAATGGGTGTGAGCAGAGATTTATTAATTAAAGGAAAGCATATATGTTAAACACTTAAAATAATGCCTGGGTCGAGAGTTATTAGTTATATCAATAAAGAGCAGGCAAGATTGAAAAAATAGAATCCAGAAGTCAAGGCTGAAAAGGTTCTCAGAAGTAGGATTCGTATAGAGGTGCAAGCTTAACATAGCAAAAGTCAATCAGGGACAAAATGTGAGGAAGATAGTCTGTTTTAACAAATGGTGCCAGGATAACTGGCTACACAGATTGAATCTATACCCGGATCTATCACTTTTCACCAAAATGAATAGAAAATGGATCAAAGACATAGATATCAAAACAGAAGTATCTAGTCTGCTGTAATTAAAAAATAAGTAAAACTCTTGAATACATAAACACAGACAAGGACTTTGCACAGAACCCCAACCACACAAGCAGTAGCGTCAAGTATGGATACATGATTATACCAAATTAAAAAGTTTTTGCACAGCAAGGAAAATAATCGGTCCAATGAAGACGAAACTTATAGAATGTAAACAAAATTCTCTAGACACTCCTGTGGCAGGGGACTAATATCTAGATTTTGCAAAGAACTCACAAAACTCCAACTGCCTAAAATAAAGTTAACCATCACCATTGAAATGATCAACTGAAATAGGTACACACTTCTCAGAAACACAAAATCTCACGAAGTGCTCAACACTTGGCCGTTACAGGACCACAAATAAAAACAAAACTGAATTACTTTACCCTAAAAAGTTGGCTATTGTCACAAAGTAAACAATAATAAGTACTGTCAAGGTTGTGGGGAAAATCTTCTTTTATGTATTTAGTACAGGGTCTCATGACACAGATGACAACCACAGTGATTCCTCCTGGTTTCAGCCTCCAAACTGCTGGAATTACAGACATGCACCAAGACGTTCAATCTCAGTCGCCATCTCTGTGCGCCCAAGGGGCGGGGCCTGCACTGCATGCCTGGTATGGAATCCTGCTCCCTAGAAAACGTCTTTCTTGATAGGATTATAAACTGATATAACCTTGATGCAAAACAATACACAAATTCCTCAACAACGTTAAACTAAAACTTCTGCTGTAATTCAGCTATTCCGCTTCTAAGTGTCTTCCTTAAAGTGTCAAAGACATCCTATCAGAGTGATACATTCACACCCTTGTTTATAGTAAATGACCTATAATAGCTAGATCTTGTAATTGACATGTATCTCCATCATTAGAGGAATGGAAAGATAAAATGTGGCATGTCTACATAATGGCGTAATATTCTGCCATAAAGGATAAAGCTGGAGCTTCATAGGAAAAAGAATGTACCTTGAGATCATAAAATTAACTGAAATAACTCCAACCCAATTTAAGTATCATATAACCTGCCTTATATGAGAAACCCAAAGTATGGAGAATGTCAAAAATAAAAGGTAGAAATAGGAAAGATTTAGATACATAGCTTGCAAATGAGGAGGAATATAGAGATAGAGGGGGTATAAAAAGAATTAAAGAGATGTTAAATATATCATCTTGCCCTAAGGTGATTGTAAACATGTGTACACTAAATATACACTAATAAAAGAATTTTTTTAACAAAGGTGTAATGTCTGGAGTCTTAATCCACACCTACTGAATGAGAAATCCTGGAGGTAACACCTTTTATGAATACTTCCAATTGATTCCTAAGAGCATTAAAGATTGAGAAGGCTGACCTGCCCTACCCTCTGGAATAGAGTGTCTCTACTAGGAGAAACCCACCACTATTCTCAGTTTATACATAAGAATTTTACAGGGCCAGTGAGATGGCTCAGCAGTCTAAAGCACCTGCTTAGG
The DNA here is from genome assembly GCA_004027025.1 of Myocastor coypus. Lineage (NCBI taxonomy): Eukaryota > Metazoa > Chordata > Mammalia > Rodentia > Myocastoridae > Myocastor > Myocastor coypus. The sequence goes on from PVJA010007105.1 coordinate 3,348, forward strand.
AAAACTTAGACAACTGCAGAGAGCATAGTTTGATCCCCAGCACTACATGCTGTGCCAGCCCCACACCCAAAGCTGAACCAGCCATAATATTAATTTAAAAAAAAAAAAAAAACATTATAGGGCTGGGGAGATAGCTCCGAGGCACAAGTGCCTGCCTGGCAAGTGCAAGGTCGTGAGTTTGAACCCCAGTCCCGCAAAAAAAAAAAAAAAAAAAAAAGTCCGTTATAGCCTAAGGTCCACCCAGATAGCTCAGTGCATTAAAGTGCCTGCTTAGGCAGGCTCAGAGACCGGGTTCAATCCCCAACTTTTCTTACTGGCCCTACCTCTTGTACATGCTGAGACGGGAAATAAGATTGGTCAAGATGGCATGTGCCTGTACTCCCAGCACTTGGGAGGCTGAGAACAGGAGAATCACTATGAATCTGAGCTGTGTAGTGAAACCCTATGGACACTACTGAATACATAAAAAAGAACACTATAGCCTAATGTAAATCACAATGAAGAAGTGAAAATATAAAAATTTGAAGGTAGCATTCTGGATTCAAGTACAAGGCTGTTAATCATTTTGCTGTCACCACTAGCACCATTGTTTGGCCATTACTGTTCTAAAGTAACCTGACTTCATTATACATCTAAGTTGAAGTTACTAAGTTCCATTATAGAAAAGGTTCACCAACCATGTATTTAGAGCCACTTGTGAATATTTGAGATCCCTTCAATAAAAATAAAGGGGATAAAGACAGGCTCTTTGAGATCTACTCAAATAAATAAATAACTATTGTTCATATAAACAGCATGTTGAAGTCTCGGGACAAGTACATTCTGAAATGGATTACAGTTTTTTTTTACTGACCTTACTTACTGCTCTGCCAGTTCTTGCCTCAAAATTTTAAATGATTTTGAAACTGTGACTCTTCAGAACCACTGCCTTATGTGTATTCAAGATCACAATAGACCTGCAGGCTTCAGATAAATTGGAACCAAGCCAGTTCAGAGATCTGTGGACCCAGAGAGACTTCATGGAGGGTAGAGATGCAGAGGACATTAGAGAGAAAACATGAGTCAGAGTAAATGGGCGGGAACCCTCTGTTGTGCGAACCCAGCTTCTATTCTGGTAGAGTATAAATAGGTGTTCTCTTAAAAGAATTTAGTCTGCTATTGGAAAACCATGGGTCAGATGAAGATAAATTAGTTTCCTTGCTCTAAAGCTTTTTGTAGTCTTTACGGTGACAATAAGAAATGTGTTCATCCGAGAAGGCAATTGTTTCTCCTTTTTGTCTTCTTAATTTCTAATACATTTCTTTCTTTTTTCCTTTCATCTTCCAATTTTACATGTACATAGCTGGTAATATGAATAACTTGTTGAAAGACAGCACTGTAGTATAGCAAATGCCGTGAAATTCTTATTACTTTGTTAAGTGAGAATCTGTATCTCTTGTAATTTTTTCTGCTTTAATTCTAATTTGTACTCTTTTAAAAAATGAAAAATTATATATATTTATATATGGCTTGAGCTATTAAAATAAAGTTAATGTTGTGAACTGTTAAAAATGCAGAAGCTATATTTAGTGTAAACAGATAGGAAATAATGAATTGATTTGGCATGTACCACTTCAAGTTCTGCGGAGAAATTCCAAGAGTAGCTACCTTGATGGAGATTAATAAATAAAGATTTAGATGGCAACACATTTGTCACAGATAAATTTATAAATTTAAAAATATAATCTAAATAATAACTCTTTATAGAAGCAAAGAAAAACGAATTTGTCTACCCATCTCAGAACAAAGATCAGGTCAGGCATTTCCCATTTATTGATGCTGTTTATGCTCTTTGAAGAACTGTCTAGGTATCTAGTTGATTTTGTATTATGCACATGGAGCTTGAACCTAAGTTATTTTTCAATATTTTTTTCCTTTCTATTATACAATAGTTTAATATTTGAGCTTTTTCATGTTCAACAACAAATGTATGAAAGAAGAAAGATATGTTCACTCAGCTTCCTCCTTTGAAGATTATTGTGCCTCTGTTTTGCCATCACTGTTTTTTTTCCCAAACCAAATGTTACCAAAAACAATATACCCAAGAGATGACTCACGTTTCTAAAATATTGAGCGATGTTTGACTCACACCTCAAGAATCACCTTCATGTTTCCTTTTTTGTCCAAGCTTAAATCTGAATATTTTGATAACTGAGTAATTGAATCTTTGCTTACTTTAATGGCAAATTTGAGCTGATGTACCAAATTAGTAAAATGACTCACAGTGAACATTCTGTGTTTAGCTTTATTAAATTGCTACTCTGCAGTCCCCTAAAGTCTCTTTCACAGGAAATGTATCCATTCTCCTTCCAAAGATGATATGCCATGCTCTTATCAGTAGTACAGTTCTAATGAGATATGATTTGCCCATTGAATGTGATCAACAGATTAAACTTTGTCTAATTCTAGGATACTGATTAGGAATGTGAATACTTAGGCTTTTTTCAGAGCTATCAAGCAGGCTTTGAACTTCAGTTGGTTAATCCTGCTGAAATTGCAGTGTCTAAAGACCAAATCATGGAAGTACCTTTTGGCTTCAGTATGAAGTCATGTTTGCATTGCAATAGTCTCTTTTTTAAAAGTGAGTTCCTTGAGAAATGTTCAAAGTCTTAGAGTGTTCAAGTATCTCCTAACTAAATGCTTCAAAAATGCCTGCCTGGCAAGTGCAAGGTTGTGAGTTCAAACCCCAATCCTGAAAAAAAAAAAAAAAAAATGCTTCCACTCAGCTACTGAGGAAACCATTCCTTTAGATGAAGAAAAGAGAAAGCCAGTTTATAGCTTGAGCTATTAAACTCATGGCAATATTTTTGTATTTGCAAATTTCATCCAACTTATTCTGAATGGCAACCAGTGTCTGTTTAATGATATCATCTCAAATAACATTTTATCACATTGCTTTTTGATCTCAGCAAAGCCTAAGTAGAAAAATTTGTCAGCAGATACAAGGCAGGTTTCTTTTCAGCCCAAAAAGCTAATTTTTAGAAAGAATTCATTTTATTTTTTGTATTATAGAAAAAGTTATATTCTACTAAAAATGTTAAGTGAATTGTACTCTTTGGAAAATGTATTGAGATTTAATAATGATAACTATCATCTTTGAGGGCTTACCTATAAATTAGCGTTATTTCACAATAATCCATGGTAAAATCCCTTCTGGGACCTTCATTTTTATAGCAGATTATAAGTTAAAAAATTAAAGAGCAGCTAGATGATTTTTTTTCACCAGTGATGATGTGGAGTAAAGCTAAGATTTGAACCACAGCAGTCAGAATCGTGTACTGTCTTTTTAATGCGTATATTAACCTGCCTGTTAAATGGCAAAACACAACAGAAGAACATAAAAAAGGAGAGAAGAGATGTTCTTCCATATTGAGTGAGCTACACAGAATATGTTTTAGAATAGGCAAATGTGTAAGGAAAATAAATTTAGAATTTATGAGATGTGATAATATGCAATTCTAATATGATTATCTAAAATCAGAGCATGAGGCACTCATATGTCTCTTTTGAAAATGAAATAGATTTGGAATAATCTACGACATTCTTTTAGCTTAAAGTTTAGGGGTTATCAATTGTACTTACAAATAATAAATCACCAGATAGAATTGCATTAACATGAACACAGCCCCATATCTTTCATCTGGGATGTGCTTAATATAAAAAAAAAAAAAAAAAAAAAAAAAAATGACCAAAAATCTAGTCTACCAAGAATAGTACCAGCAGTATCCATCTGTTGTTGCACTTTAATTCTCAGCTTTGCCCTCCTAATCTGCCATGCTGAATGATATATTTTATGGCTACCTAGATACTCCTATTCTCTTAATTCCTTCAGAAAGTATGAAATGACTTTTACAAAAAAATTAATAAATAAATAAAAATAAAAATTTCTAGTTTTACTATAGTAAACCGATGACTTCCATGGATTATTTTGATATTTAATGTGATCGTTAAATATTTAACCTCCAACTGCTTGCTTCAACAGCACAGATACTAAAATTGGAATGATACAGAGAAGATTAGCACGGCCCCTGCTCAAGGATGACCTGAAAATAGTGAAGCATTCCATATTAAAAACTATATATGTTATATATGATTATATTATATAATTATATATGTGATTATATAATAATATAAAATAATATATAAAATATTATATATAATATATTATATAATATGATAATATATAATCTTATATATAATTATATAATATAATCATATATTAATATATAATCTTATATGTAATTATATAATATAATCATATATTAACATATAATCTTATATATAATTATATTATATATATGATTAGGATAAATACACAGTTACTTTCTCTTAGTTCGTTCACTGAGAAGAAAGGTTTATACTAATGCTGTTTTAGATGAGATATAATATCTGCACCTTGTCCTCTGAATCACCACTACAAAGACAACAAAATGCAAAGTATGAATTATTGTAACTGTCCTACTAACCTGTTTTGGAACTGCTTCACTGCTATTTTATTTTTTCTCATTTAAATGAAGAGCAAAAAATAAATTTAACCTCTAAAGCACAGTTGAACAATAATCAATAAGTATAACCTTTTAAGAACTATAAGTTAATTTCTCGAAAACCTATCATGAACACCGAGGAATTATAATGATATCCTCTATTTCTCTGGCTAAATTTAAAGTGAAGACACATGTTCAAAGATAGGCATGCCATCTCATGTCCCTAGTATGAAAAGGTGAAAAGCTGAAAGAGTAAATGTGATCCAAAATCCAAAATGTTTGGATATTGTAAGATGGGAGGAAATTCCAAAGGAAAAAGAAGCTGGCATGTTATACATATGCATATATATATATATATATATATATATATATATATATATGAAAAAGATAGCTAAAATAGTTACACTACTAATTTCTCTCAATTCATTAAAAAGATGAATTTGTGCTAATATGTTTGGATCGTTAAATGCTGATGTCACATACTCTGATAACTAATTTACAGATAATAGACAGTCCATTAATAATCACTTATACTCATCATACTGTTTGGGAAATTTTTTTGTTTCTTTTCTTGAAACAAATAGCTTCTCAAATTGCACTGAGCAGGTAATATTTTTACTCAATATTCTTTGCAAAATTTTATCAATAGAAAAATTAGCCTGCTAATGTATGGGATCTGCTCAGTGACCTGTGCTATCAGTTAGTGATACTCACATGCTCATCATTTTAAACTCAATTTGGACCAGGCCAATGGCACAGAGTGTGTACTGAAGACTGCACATTCATCTTTTATTGTAAAAAACTAGCACAGCAATAAGGAGACAACATACAGTTTCTGTGGTTCCAGAGTTCAGGCACAGTGTTTGTGTGTGTGTGCGTGCATACGTGCGTGTGTGTGTGTGTGTGTGTGTGTGTGTGTGTGTGTGCGCGTGTGTGTGTGTGCGTGTGTTTCCCCTCAGGATCTCATGAACTACAATAACGTGCCAGCCAGGCTGTTTTTCTTTCTGGTCTTGGCAATCCCTTTCTCAGCCCATGTGATGGCTGGCAGGATTCAATCCCCTGAAGCTGTAAGACTGCAGTCACTCTCTTCTTCCTGTTAACTGAGCACTACTCTTGGTTCTTGCTGTCAACTGTGGACTGCCCTTGGTTCATCAGAGCTCCTGCAGCTCCCGGCCATGTGGCCTTCCTACATGCTTTCTGTAATAGGAAAACTCCCTTCTGTAAGCCCATGGAAGGAAATTCTCAGTAAAAGGCCATGTTATTTATGTAAACCCTTTCATCTCACTGTGTGAAGGCCATTCAATTTGAGCTTCCTTACAATCAACGCACAACCAATTATGCTTTACAACTATGAAAACCTGTCCACATTTATAATCCAGGGAATTCAACGTGGCTGAGTAGAGCCAGCTCCTTAGGTAGATTCCAGTGGTTAGAAGCAAATAAATCTCCAAAGTCAGCTTGGAATTTACATAAGGACATGGTTCATTGAAGATAGAGCCACCTTAGAATGCATCCACAACAGGTAGCAAACATTTCTTTTCATTTCCATAAAGCCTCCTAAAAGACTTGGAAAGTGAAAAGGTAGCCAATAATTTCGTTACTTAAAATTGAGAGAAAGGACATGTTTGTTTTAAGGAAAGCTTGAGATTCAGTAAGAGTCTCCGTTTTTCCTAAAAAGAATTTTTTTTATTTTTAATTTATGTATTTGGTACAGGATCTCAGGATCAAACCCTGCTCCCCGTGCTTACCTAAGCAGGCACTTAGTCCACTGAGCTATCTCACTGGCCCTGGAAAAGAATTCTAAATGATCTTCTATATGAAATCATCCGTGTTTTCTTCCTTTCTTGGTTCAAATGGCAAAAGCCTCCTAATTATTGAAGGGGCTAAGGAAGGAGTGTGGATGTACACAGTGGTCATTCCATTAGTGGTTTACTTACTTAGCCAATATTGTTAAATGCCCTAATATGTCTCTGTTTAACATAATAGGACACTTGCTCTCTTACTTAGGCAAGTAAAATGTTATTCAGAAGGTATATACAGTGTTAAGTCAATAAAGTTGGGAGAATAAGCTAATATTTGGAGTTGTTGAGGAAGACACTACAAGGTTGAGCTCTCGGCTGCATTCCTATACTCCCAGTACTTCGGAGACTGAGGCAGGAGGATCACTGCCAGTTTCATGTCAGCCTAGCTACAAAGAGTTCAAGGTCAGTCTGTACTACCTAGTGAGTCCCTGTCTCAAAACAAGAAAAAAAGAATAATGCTAGAAAGGTACATTTGCATAGCCACATATTTTCATAGTTTTGAAATTTAGAGGACTAGATTTACTTAGCAATATACAAAAATATTCACTTCATTAAAACTTTTTAAACGTAAGGCAAACATTGAAAGTGTATAATGGAAGGAATAAATTGTGGAAAAAGAAAGCAGCGCGTGTGAGCTTGCACTTTTTTCCTGTTCACGAGCTTTGCCTGTGCATCTCACTGGCATAAAGCATCCCATGAGTTTCAGGAGAGACACGAAAGTGTGAAAACTCAGCTTCATTCTTGTCATTCGGAAAGTCATATCAGACCAGTACTGTTCCAATGACATAAACTCCAGTGAATGGAAATCACTCGTTTACCCAGCAGAAAGTGGAATCTTATCATGTCTAGGTTTTAGTTGTTCTTTCTTTAGTGAGAGTTTTATGAAAGAAACAACTTCAACTTAATATCCTATTCCTAAGAAACTTGTCAACATAGAAAGGACATTAATTTTCTGTGTTAGTTACTCTTCTCTCATTGCTAGGACAAATACCTGACATGCAAGCTTAGGGAAGGAAAGATTTACTTAGCTCACGGTTGCTGGAGCTTTCATAGTTTAAAGCAGCCTGAATTACATAGCAAGACCTCTAGAAACTACCCAGCCAGTCAGGATGATCCGCCCCATACCTCTAAGAGAGGCTACCAGGCGGGGAGGGGGCGGGGAGTGGTGGATGTTGTCAGTTTACTATTTTTCTGTATTTGTTAAATTTTTTATTGCTTTTAATAATAAATATCAATGTATAACAATGTGACAGTTTCAAAACACGTTAGTAATACATTTTGATATTTGATACAATGCATATTGTTGTCCTATTAGTTATACAGAGCACAGGGTGTGCATGTTATAATTTTTCAAATCATTATTGGTACAATCAAATTTCTTCTCATTGAACTAAGAGGAAGTAGTTGTATACATAATCCAATGTGTGTTAATTGCAGTGGGTTATTGGTAAAACTGACAATATTAGAAGCTGTTGGTTTAGGCCTTTTACAGCTCAATATTCTAATCTAGCTTTCTGTTTTATGCCTTGTGGTTAAACTTTTCTGCAGGGTGGTTAAGTTTAAGCATGACATGTATAGCAAAACATGTAACTTTTCTATCTCTCAAGGCCAGTGAAATCCCCTCAGGATTTACTTTGGAACCATGTACAGTGCTTTGTAAAACTGTCAGTTTATAGATTTGTGCCTCTCTGGCCCCACCTCTCAAGTCACACCCTGGTCCACTGGTCCCTGTCCTTGAGCTATGTGCCTGACCACTCCCATTACTCACATGAGGCTTTGGGGGAACAACTAGATATAAACCATAACCTCTACCTTTTTAGTAGTAAATAATTCCTTGAGAATAACAATAAAGATAATATTCGAAAATTTTTCCAACTTGTCTTCTATATCTTCTAAACCATTTCAAGCATGCTATCAGATGAAACACTGCAGGCTTCTTGAAATAGCTAATATTTAAAAACACAACCTATGATTTCTGGGAGGAATGTTGAATTTTATCAGACTCTGGGGAAAAGTAAGTCTAGAGCAGTATCAACAAACAGTATAAAACCAGGGACTTTCAGACATAGTAGAACAGAGTGTAAGAACCTTAAGTCCTGGAAGACCATAGAAATGAGTGAAGAAAGTCTCTTTACCTAGTTAAAAGAAGACATGACAGAACGTTTTTACTGTTACTTGAGTTTCTGTCACATTGAATTAAAACACTGATCAAGTGATACAGTTCATACACAGAGTGAATGTACTTTGCCTATAAAATTCTATAGCTTAAACTATAATCTCTCTCATGCAAAATTTGAAAGCAAATGCAGATAATTTCTTCTAATTTCAAGTAATTTTTCTTTTAGAATTTCATGACTATGGATTAGACATAATAATAGGTATCATAGTATATATTTTAAATAATGCGAACTACATCACCGTGTCTCACCATTGTTTGAACATACAGAGTGCACTGACACAAATTTACATGTGAGTGCTCACTATACACCAACCCTGCATGGGGTAGCCTCTTGCTCCTAGGCTGGAAACCTACAAAGAGGGTTAGTCTATTGAATATCGGAACCAGTTGCAACATAGTGATAAACATGCATGCGCAAACATACGCAAACCTAGCACAGGTACAGTGAAACATGGTACGCATAATATAAAATGGTTATTGTATCTTAAATACATAAATCAGTAGCAATTACTTATTATATCATCATGAGTGACATTTTATGTGACCAGCGGTTCAGCAGGCTTATTTAACCTAGAACCACAAGAAACGTGTGAATAATGATTAAGACACGTATAACGTCACTAGTTAATAGGCACTTTTCAAGTCTTTTGTAATCTGTGAGATGATATTTGTATATATGGTCTCCCACTGACCAATATACCATTATGTGGCATGTACTATTTTGCATGGCTGTGTGTATACACTGATTATACAGAGCAGCTTACAGAGCTTTGTTGTTCAACAGTTTGAGGAATAATGCCATCCTTATGCGGTGGTCTCAGAGGAAAAAAGATAAAGTTCTGTATTTGTAGAGCACAGGAAGTCTGACTTGCAATGAATCTATGGGTAGGGGAACTTGCTTCATACGCTTAATGTGTGTGTAAGGCTCATGTGCTTCGCACAATGAATTTCAATGTTTGCTTTATGTTTTTTAAACATGTAGTTATTTGTACTTATTAATAAATAGAACAAATGATCAAAATTACAAATGCATTATGAAGTGACATGGATGCATAGATTATTCTAGTATTTTTTCTAGACAAATGCAAATGTTAGTTTCATCCAGCTAATAGTACTATTAGCTGGAAGAAAAAAAATGTATTTTGAAAAGATGAATTTATGGGGCCCGGCGGTATGGCTCAGTGGTCTAAAGCGCCTGCTTGGGAAAGCTTGGGTGGCTTCAGGGACCGCGGTTCGATCTCCCGGGCACCATGCTGCGCCAGCCCCGCCCTCAGGGCGGGCTGAGGCGGCCACAAAAATGAGTGAATAAACAAAGAAATGTTCTGAAACAAGAAAAAATAAATAAATTTTTTTAAAAAGATGAATTTATGTACCTAAGAACTTAATAAACAGGATATTTTCTGGTGGCTTGGATGTGGCAAGTGCTGTCTGCTCTCCGGGCACAGCCTATTTGTACATTTCCTCTGTCCTTCATTGTCACACACTTCAGGACATCTGTGAAAAGCATTTCTCTTTGCAACAGACAGAAGACAAGGTTGAGTTTAATAAGATTTTATCACTGCTCTTGCACTTGTTCTTCTCCTGAAGCTTGGGGTAGAAATATTTGTTCAATTTCTATCACTTTCGCCTTCATCTTAGCTGTGGATTAAAATAATGCAAATAATCCCAGCCTGGGGCACAGGACAAGGTCCTGGTGCACAGGGAGGTGGAGGAGGGAAGATCTCAAGTTTGAGCCAAGTTTGGGAAACTTAATAACTGGGTAAAACCTTGTCTCAAAACTTAAAAAAGGAATTAATTAAATAAAAATGCTGAGGATATAGCTCAGAGCAAAGGGCCAAGGACAAGCCCCAGTATTGAGAAAAACAGAAATAAATCAAATATAGCAGAATGGAACACAATCAGTAATAAATTAGAAAATGGTTCATAAGAAAAGTATCGAATCTTTAGACATGTGTTTACTAAGCTCCTCAAAATAAGAAATTTGGATGATAATTTATCATGCATAAATAAATCTGAGTGCTTCTTGGAAAGATGCTATAAACAAACTGTTATCTCAAGGCATCCTGACACCCTGGCTGGATTTATTAATACACTGGATTTTAATTTTTCAAGCTATCTTTCTGTTTTTACAACAACTATCCTGAAAACTCTTTTATAAAGGGAAAAATTCCTATAAGAATATATTCAAATGTTAAAAAAGAAAGAAAGAAAGAAAGAAAGAAACAAATGTTAGCTAGAATTTTTTGCTCTATATAACAGCTGATATTCTATTGTATACTTATATTATTTAAACAATGGGGTTAACATGCTATTCAACATAGCCTCAGATCTAATATAATTATTGTGAACCACTTCATGCATATTTCAAATATTGCATTTAACCACTTACAGATGAGTATGAAGTAATCTATCATTCTCTTTGAGAAACATTATTTGTAAATAGTTGATATGTTCAGATGGCTGAAGGCTTTAAAGATACAAACAAGCAGAAAATTAACACCTCTCACTCATCTCTTCCTTTAGGTATATCCCTGTGTGACAGTTAATGTATGTTTTGCGCATGTTTTCAGAACTATTTTGGGTTGTAAAAACCAATTAATATACATGTGTATCTTATTTCACCTCATAAGCACCTGAATATTGCATCTTTCAATATTCTTTATACAAAAAGCTGGTTTTCTTTTTTTTTTTTTTTGAGACAGGGTCTCGCAATGCAGTTCAGGCTGGCCTTGAGCTCACTTTGTAGCCCAGGCTGGTCTCAAACTCGCACTGATCCTCCTGCCTCAGCCTCCCGAGTGCTGGGATTAAAAGCTGGCTTTCTTTAACCCCTCACTTGCTTTGGCCAAGGTTCTAGATGTCTGGCACTATAGCTACTAATTACCACATTGTACTCTAAAGGCTCTGGAAAAAATGAGATGTGATTATAACACAAACCCTGTTTACCTTCTCCCTGTAATATGATGCAACACACAATATGAGGGTTTATGCAAGGGGGCACAATATAAAGAAAGAGAAAGGTTGAACTGTGAAGTATTTCATGGTGAAAAGGTCTAGCCATTCTATTTGACTCCAAAATTGGAAAGTCCAACAAAATTACATGTCTACTTGTGTTCCTATACTTGCGTTAATAGCAATAAGTTTATAGATACAATTAACTGTTACTCGTGTCTGGTGATGGACAACAGCACTTGAAAAGTGTATTGCTAAAGGGACATAAAAGGATCTCCTGGGAAACTTATGAGAATTGCATTATAGGATTCAAAGGCTTGGTTTTGGAAGGAGATGTATGGAGAACAGAACGTTATCTCCAGAAATGTGCAGGGTTTTAGTCCTGGAGAGTTATCAGATAGATTCTTAGCGGATTCTGAAGGACTGTTTACCTCAATGATTCATCAAGGAGTAATCCACTCAGGAAGTGACTGTTCCCAGAAGCTAGAATTATTAGGTACAATTATGCGAATTCCCTAGAAACAAACAAGTAATGCTCAGTCTTCTTGGGGCAGGAAGAAGCCTATGATAGTCTTTGGAAAGTTGTGCATTTCTGTTATGTGGCTAGTAGGGTTAGCTCAGTTGTTTAAAGTGCCTGATTGGGCAAACTCAGTCTGGCGCAAGGCGTCACGTGGTTCCACACGCCCAACTCCACGTGATGCACCAGACCCACCCTTCAGGCAACCTAAGTCAATGAAAAAAGAGGAATCCTTCAATTATGTGTCTAGTGGCTAGAACAGAGATTAAAAACAAAGCTATAACCTCAGAATCTCAGAGATTACCTTAAAAATAAATCCCCTTCACAGAATCAGATAAGCTTTCCTATTTTTTTCACTAAAATTCCCTTTGAAATCATGACTAATTTTTTATATTATTGCCAATATTTTGCTAATTGGAAATTCAGTTAGTAAAAGGGTTATTAATGAATACTTAGGTGATTTATGTTTCTAAAATTGTTGTAATAGACATAATTTTGGTACGTGTTTTTGGAATACAATATAGTAATTTGATTCATGTATACATTGCATAATGTTCAATTTAAATAAATTAACATTTCCATCTGAAAACATTTGTTTTCCTTTCTCTGGATTAAAAAATTTCAGATCATTTGCTAGGCATCTTAAAATATATCATAATTTTTAGATTGTAGTTATCCTACTATGTAATAGAACATTATTACTAAATCTAGCAGCATGGGAGATGAAAACAGAAAGAGGACAGATAGAAGGTACCAATGTTCCTCTAAATGTGATTTCTTAGTTTTCTATTATGCTTTACTTTTGAAAGATGCTCAGGTTGGTGGCTTATGACATTTATGACTCCCAAAGTTCTGGATTAATTTGATTCCACTGTATCATATACTAAAAAATTAAAGGATGTTGTAGTCTTTAAAGAGGGAAAAATGTTTATGGTACTTTTAAGACTAGAAAAAAATGCATTTAAATGGATTAGAGTCCAAGAGGGAATGAAAGATGGGCTGCGATTAGTGAAGGAAGGCTTTCTCTCTGAGGGAAAAACTTGGTGAGCAAATCCTGCTCACCACAGCTGGGGTGGTTTGGAAAGCAAAAGGAAATGCAAACAGCGGAAAGTCAACAGTCCTAGAAAGAGGTTAAGGGTCTCCTGGGTGGACTTGGGAGGTATAATAGAAAGCATTTATGAGAAACCAGAAGATTTGGACATGACTTTGGTACTGATCATGGGATTTCAATAAGTTTAAATTTGTTGTAGCAAAGATTGTACCTAAGTGGGAAAAAATAAACACAGTGACTTTGCAACCCATTGTTCTAAAATTCACAAAATACACATTGAATTTGCAAATAAGGCTGCCCAGGCCAATCTTTAGTTTTATGAGATTTTACTTCGATAATATGTAGCTCAAGATTGCCATATAGTGTTTAGCTATATATTAAAAGACACGGCATAATTCTGGAATTTTTAAACCACTTCATTATATGAGAAACCATACTGTAGTGTCTCTTAGTTCATTAAAAAGGAACATTTGTGATAATATCAATTGAAGCTTTTGTGCACATTCCTTGTAACCTGAGCAACTACTGTCAAGATAACTTATATTATTGTTATTCTAGTACTTTGTTATGATTTTTTTCTCACCATTTTTCCATAAAATATAAAATTGTATAAAAATGCATAGAATTTAAGTTCAAAAACTACCTTGACTTCTTTTCAAATTAAAAACATTTCAAAGCTTAAATTAAGAAAATGATATAAGACATTACATCTACAAGGTTTAAGCCACATGCGTTACAAGAAAAGAGTTCAGAATTTCAATTAAATTTTCTACCAAACTTTGGATTTTGGGTCACCATGACATCAAAAATTCAATGTGGCAAAACATCTGATGCCTTATAAAAATATTTTTTCAAGACAGATACAATGTGATAATTTCACTTTAGAGTCATACTTAGGTATGAAAATAATCGTCTGGTTCTGAATAAAAATTTACTGAAGGGGCCTGGGAGAAAGCTCAGCAGTCTAAGCGCCTGTCCTGGCAAGCAGAAGAATCGAGTTCAATTCCAGATACCACATGTCATGCTGGCCTTGAACCATGCCAACCATGGAAAGTGAGCATAATGGCACACACCTGTAATCCCAGTGCTGAGGCTGAGACAGGAGGATCATTATGAACCCAAGCTGCACAGTGAGACCCTATACCAAAGAAATAATCTTTTCAAAAATTTTATTGAGAAACTTTCCATACATGAACTCTACATCTTACTTCATTCTATAGATCCATTATCTTTTTTTATAATATACATTGTTTATGGGATGACTTACTAACCATTGGAAAGACACAGTGTTATACCCCGTATAAAATAAACTTCTCCCATTAAATACCCGGTAGAAATAAGCATCTCTATTTCTACTTGTATCAGGTCATGTCCTCTGGCTTTCATGGAGTTTATTTCAAGTTTGTCAATAGTAAGTCACTGTCTAAAATTCCGCACAAAACTCACCAGGGGAATTCTTACATAATTATTAGTGTAATGTCAATAAGAGTAAACTTCCCTGAACTTGATCTTTCCTCTTCATCATCATTCCAAGTGTGATTTGACTTCTCCTTTAACAAGTCCCTTTCCTTTCACGCACAATCTTTCATTGATTTCCTCCTTGCAAGCCTCTATCCGTATTACCCTGAGCTATAATGTAACCAGTGCAGTCAGGTTGGGCTTCTTCAATGAATGAAGTCATTTATTCATTTCATAAAAAAAAAAGATTAATGGATGAGAACTTGTAAGTACACAGGACGGAAAAAATAAGAGAATAACGGTTTAGACCATAAATGCAGGTGCTGTTTAAAATTCTCCAGTGCTTTGTACATAAGAAAACTTTCACATGCTGTAAGAGATCTCACATGTTTTGCTAAGTGGCTTTAGATTATTCCTTGAAGAATACTGCTCCTCACTCACATTTGCAATAAATATCTATTTTCATTTGAGGAAAGAAAAAAGTACATTCTCCATTTTAGCGCACAAATGGAGCTTAAAGCCTCTGTAGCTGTCACACTGAAATTAAAACAAGAAATCTACTTGCATGTGACAAGCTTAAATCAACTCCAAATGATGTCTAAATTGGACAGAGCATGGATTTTGTCACCATAGTCCTAACATTTCAGTTTAGATTAAGAACAGGCTCGTGTCCTCCGGTGTCTCTGGACAGAGCAGCTTCTTTGCTCCAGCTGCGAAGAAACAAATCCTGACTTAGATTAATGATGGTCACACCACTCCACAACAGAGAGCTTCCCTAGGCACAGAAGTAAATGTCTTCAATTTTTTTTTAAGATAAAACATATATACTTGGTTTATAAATTGAAGTCAGTATATATGAGCTAAAATATGATAATATATTCCATTTTAATAACATTAAAATTATTCACATTATGCAGAGCAGGGTAGAGATACCTGGGAAAACTCTCAATTTAAAAAAAAAAAACTGTTTTTTACATAAGAAAATATTTTTTCTACTGCTTATACGAAATTCTATGTTAAATTATCACTATATATCTGCCAGCAAATATTATTGTAACTTTACTGCTTTTGATAAAATTATTGCAAAAAAAAAAAAAAAGAGGAAAGTAATTTTGATCCCCATTAAAAAATAAAAATCTAGCTGGAACACATTGCAAACTTGCTGGAAGAGATGGCTGAAGTGAAGCTCTTTCACTTAAAAAGAAACTAAATGAATAGTGTAAACCCTGAAACAATAAAATGTTCTAAATTTTTTTGAAGTCTTTACTCAAAAATCCTATAGCCATGAGCAATTGACTAACCTACCTATTCTTTGTATGGAACTGAGTACACACTATCCTGATTTATGTGTACTTTTTTAATCTAGGTACTAACATTTGGAGAAGATAAATAAGTTTTCGACTTTTGAGCATCCTAGAATATTGGAAAGGCAAAATTTTGTAGATATTTTATTTGCTCCTGTCTCAGTTATTCACTTCAGGAGGTTTGTAGCAACATAGAAAATTGAAACAAATATGAGGATCGCAAGAAATGCTTACTTCATCCCTTGAATTCCTGACATTTATTGACACAGTCTCTTATTCCGCAATGACTGGGCAATGAATTGTTCATAAAAAATAATGTCAAATATTATATATTGATACATTTATATATTGCTAACTGTGATGATAGATTTGGTTGTATTAGTTATAATGACATGCTTCAATAAAAATAGACTTCAATAGTTGAATATCTTAAAGCAATAGCATTTGATTTTTTTTGCTTCTGTCTTAATCTTACTCATTCAGACGGAAGAAGGAACTCCACCCTCAGACTCAGGATACCAGCAGCTCGACCTTTGTTACAGCTGGCCATTGCGACTCTCTGGTTCTTGCTGCCCCAGTTTATTGGGAAGAAAGAAAGAAAATAGAGAAGCACATGGTAGATTTTTGGAACCCTATGAGTTCCAGCTTTGGAACTCAGTTTGTATTTGTTAGAACTCAGCCATATGGCCAAAACTCATCTTAGTGGCCTGGGTAGTATAATCAGATTGTGGGCCAGAGGAGCACATAAAAGATTTGAGTGTGTGCCATATCAAGTTTATAGGAAATAAATATCAATAAATCTGTTTGAAATTAAAATTTTAAGGCATGGCTGATTTCTTTCTAAGAAAGAAACCAGATTTTTTCTGATAATACTAGTTATTATTCTTACTAGTCTGGGTACACATGAATGCATGGCCTCTGACCATGTGAGAAGGATGTGCTCAAGAAGCTAAAAGCGTGGAGCACAGAAATGAGCCGTCAGCCTCCCTCTAAGCACACAAGCGGCTCTGCCATGTTTTCTTCTCTGGTCTTGCATATATTAGCGAACATCTTCTAGTACCAGTTTCCTTCATTGATAAATCAGTAATAATAACGTCACCGACTTCTTCAAGATGTGGTGTGGATTAAGTGAGTCATGCAGAAACCAGTTAGAACATGTCTTCGTGCATGGTGTTTGACAAGTTCACTATGTTATTATGGTAAACAAAGCGATGGCTTTGTTCCTGAACTCTCTGTTTTAATTCCCTCCTACAGTGTCTTTTCATAGCTTGTAGGCTCAGCGAAATGTAAATGAAGTTCAAAGGGATTTCAATTCTAATTTAGTTAGTCTTGTGGGTTCAGTGATTTTTTTTTTTAAGTCTCGCTTCCTTTATAAGCTAAAATGATAAACTTGAGTCTGAATGGAGACCAAGAGAGGAGCAGGATTTCTCACCTTATATTTACCCTCCAAACTAGGAAGGAAATGTGAGACTGCAGGAAGAATAGATGAAGAAAACTGGATAGGCAAAGATGTGGTGGGATTTATGCAGGTGTAGGCAGCAGGTTTCTTAGTCTACTGCATGTGATGAAGGCTCTAGGAGCTTGAGTTAGTGCGCTGATGATGTCTGAAAGCCCATGGCTACCTCCCAAGAGCAGGTCAAGCAGATTCAGGCAGAGGAGCACATAACTACAAAGAACTGGGACTTACATAGGCTTTAGCACTGCCTGAGCCACTCGTCACTTGCTTCTTCGTCTGCTTCGAGGTTGGTGTCACTCTGCTGCCCAGGATGACTGTTAACTCATGGCCTCCTTCCACAGCCCATCTGCATCCTGGGACTGTGGCCCTGAGCACCTCTGCCTAGTCCAAAGCAACTTAGGTTCACAGACAGTCGTATCAGTCAACCACTGGCAAGCAACAAAATTATTCTGCATTAGCTTCTCCTCTTTTATTCTTATTGTTCTTCTTGATTGAAATATAATTCACACACCATAAAATGTACCTCAGCTTTATGAAGTACATCATTCAGTCTATTTAGTTCAACAGTAAACCTAGGGATGTGGCATGGGCTTAGAATCCCGATTCTCTGGTAAGCTGAGGCAAGAGGGTCACAGTTTCCATTCCCTCCTGGGTAAATGCACAACTTAGCAAGAGCCTGTCTCAAAATACAAATCATAAAACTAACTGTGGAAGTAGTTCAGTAGAAAGGCCGGGTTCACACTCCAACGTTTTTTGTTGTTGTTTTGTTTTGTTTTGTTTTTTCACAAAATTATACTACAACCGTCATGGATTCCATGAAGTTTCAACACCTGGAAAGTAATGCCACAGTTCTTAATAGTCACCCTTCACAGCCCTATCAACAGCCAAGCTTCTGTCTTTCTCTGTGGGTTTTTCTATTCTGCACTAAATTACACACACACACACACACACACACACGCGCGCGCGCGCACGCACACACACACACACACACACATATATGTGCATATACATATATATATAATTTCATGAACTAGTTTTTTTTTTTTAACTTGGTATAGCATTTTCAAAATACATTCATTTATTGGGGTGCGTCAGTGCTACTTAACAATTTATGCCCGACTAATATTCTGTTATATGGCTATACTGTTTTTGTTTATCTTTTTATTAGTCAAAGAAAATTTGGAGGGCCAGGGAGATAGCTCTGTGGCAAAAGTGCCTGCCTGGCAAGTGGAAGGTCCTGAGTTTGAACCCAGTCCCACCAAAAAATAAATAAATAGAAGAAAATTTGGGTTGTTAGTATTTACTCACTTTATAACAATAAATAAGCATCACATAGGAATTTTTGCATGGTCATGCATTTTTATCTCTCTTATGCATATGCCTAGAATCAGCATATATTCTTTATATTCACAGCAGGCATATGTTATTATTGCTTAGCTTTCCTATTATTGGTACAAATTATCTGAGACCCACCCCTTAAGGGGAAATTGGAAGGCTTCATTGGGCTCCCCACTTGAAGAATTGAGTCTATGTCCAGCTGGCTCCCAGGCACAAACATGATAAGGAACCGGTCTGCTAGAGAAAAGCCACCTGCTTTCTGGCTGCTGGGATGCAGAGCAGGGCAATAGTACCACAAAGAAGGACCCAGGGATCAGATACAGGGCCCAAGGTCATACCTGCATGAGCCAACCAGACACATTCAAAAGTGTGCCTTCCTACTCTGCTGCGTATTTCAGAATGCAGTCAAGTTGAAAATCATTATTGAAGATAACAGCTTCTCCACATCATCACTGATGTTATTTACTGTCTCTTCGGTTAGACCCATCCTAGTAGGAACAATGTGGCCTCTCATGGTGATTTGATATATATATATATATATATATATATATATATATATTTCCTTAATGAAAGTTAGGTTGACTAACTGTGACTTCTTTTTTTAACATTTGCAGGTTTCCAGGAAAGAAATATCTTTTTAAAACTTTTTATTATTTTTAATTGAGTTACTATTTTTCTCAATTGAAGATATATTTTTAAATTCTAGATGGAAGTTTTTCTTCTTTTTTTTTTTTTAAACCATACAGTATTATCACTGTTTCTAGCACCAAACATCTAATTCTCACAACTTAAAGGAAAAGATGTTTTATTTGACTCATGGCTTCAGAGGGCTGAGTCCCTGGTCTACCAATGCAAGGTGGATGCATTGCGATGGAGTGGCTGACCAGAGGAGAGACTCTCAAGCTCATCATGGCTTGAAGTAAATCAAGGGAACAGCTCAAAGAAGAAAAGATCAGGAAGCAGATATATTACATAAGACCACGCCTTTTAGATCCACTTATACACAGGGAAGTGTGCTTAATAAATCTCCAATCCACTTTGTCTTTGTATGAATCTTTTTAATGTATGTCCCACATAACTACTTTGAAGATAATATACACCATGTCATAACTAACATTGTTCTCTTATCATTTGATTATGAAGTGTTTTTTCACAAGCTATCACACTCCAGACATTATTGGTAAAACAACCAAACACATCAAACCACGATTCATCTCCACGTAAATGAATTAAGAAATTAATAATTGTGCTTAACATAATATGCCATTTCTGAGTAAAGCTGACAAGACAATATTGCCTCTCTCAAAGTCTCCAAGATTCCAATATTACTCAAGTGTCCAATCCCAAATCTCTTCTGAGACTCAAGATAAATTCCTAGCTTCAAATTTGTAAAATTCAAAAAGCAAGTCACACTATCCCAAGGCACAGTGGTACAGGGCAAACATTCACATTCCAAAAAGGAAAAAGGAGGAAGATAGAAAGGATAGGACCACAGCACAGCTGAAACTAAGCTGAACAAACATAAAATTTGCCTCTCTCTGTCCATGTAAGTAGCATTTCATAGTGAGGTACAAGTGACAGAGGGCTTAGGCAGAAAACCCCACCCCACAATGCCTTCACAGCTTTCAAGATTGTTCTTGGCACATCTGACATCCTGAGCTTTTCAACCTCCCTTCAATTTCTTTCTCAGTTACATAGAACCACCGGTTAGGGGTACATTGCCTATGCCTTGGCAAGGACTTCTAGGTCTTCTTTTCAAGACTGAGTAGAGTCCACATGGCAGCAAAACCCATGTTCTACATACCTAAGCAGCTAGCATCATGTCCCAGCATCAAGGTCTGCTGATAATAGAAGCAAGAGCCAGGCCACCAGGGAGCATGGTTGTAGTGGGCTTTGAGTGGCCGAGTACAGTGAAATGACACCTGAAGACCAGTTTTCCTAAGAGACCTTTCTTGAGCAGGGTCCTGGGATTCGTACCCGTGAGGGTTACACTTGCGCAAGCTTTAGTTCAAGGTGGGTAGAATCTCACTGACTCCCAGATTCCCTCAAGGCATTGCTCTTCTTGTCCCTCTTCAAAGACAGGAGTTTCTTTTCAGTGGCTCTAATTTCTCTAGCTACCCTTTCTTCTGCCCCAACTTTACAAGTGGTCTTGTTTGGGCCAAAATTTATTCCACAAATTTCTGTGCTCTGCTTTTCGTTCCCAGTCATTACTGTCTGTGTGGCTGAAACAGACAGCATGACTAATGGCACAATGGGACTTTGGGGCTGCCTTGAATTTTCTCTCCTAGGTCGGTTAGTCCATTTTCCTTAATCTTAGTCTCTCCTAAAGGCTCAACATAAGCAAAAGTGTGGTGGATTTTGCTATTTGCAGAGTGCACATGGCCTCCAATTCAATTACCAATGGTATGACCTGGTATCAGTTGAACCCTCTTGAGCCTGGCCTTTTTTGACTGCCTTCTCCTCAGTCTGCTGTTCTGAGCTTCAGTCCCCATTGCCCATCTAGGTGTGATTACAGCTATCTAAGGCTTCTCTGGGATGTGTCTCCAAACCATTCCAAACTCCTCCCGCAAACACTTTCCAAATACTCCTGAGGCACTTGCTCACATACAGACAGTTACAGCAAGAGTCTCCTCGTGCCAGCTTTCTTATTAGTCGTCTCTCCCATGGGTGGGGCCAAAGCTTAAAGATGACGGTTTATTTGGTTCATCGTTTTAGTGAACTCAGTCTATGGTTCCTGGGCTCCAGGTCAGAAACACCACGGCAGAGGAGGTGATGGAGAAAAGACACTTAGGCCACAGCGGATGGAAAGCAAAGCAGAGAAACACTGCCTGCGGGAAGGGGCCTAGGCCAGGCACAGTCCCCCACATTATGCCTTCATGACCTTTCCAGACACACATAGAAATGCACTGTAGTAACCCCCACGTCTGCTTCCACATTAGTTAAGTTTGTAATTAAACTTGCATGATGTGTAGATGTATAATTCATGAGTACTCTCCCCAGCCTGTAAGCAGCCTTTTCTCTCTCGTTATCATCTATCTTGACTATAAACAGTACTAAATTTAATAGCATTCAAATGATTGGATATTTTACTTTTTCTTACACTTTTGGCTTTACATGTAAAATGCCATTGCATAATCTAAAATTGTGAAGATTAACTCTTATGTTTTCCTCTATGAGTTTTGTAGTTTCAGCTCATATTCAAGAATCTAATCCATCCTTATGATAGATTTTGTGTACAGCGTCATGTAAACATCGCCCTTCATTTGACTGCATGTGATAGACACAGTTTGTTTTATTATAGGGGAAATATGTCTATCTAGAAATCAGGGTTTTAGTTTCTAAAAAAAGGAATGGATGTTGGAACAAGTATAAGACGGTCATGAAAGAGATCTCACTTAACTTCCAGGAGAAGAAGACAGACTCTAAAGTGATATTCTATTAGCTTGCGTCTGGATGAGTCTGAATATATTACTGGATATCATTCTGCAACTCTAAGACCCAGCTCTCCTCCAGAACCCTAGAGTATGTGCTAACTCTCATAACATGCTCCTCAGTGTCTCATAACTAAAAGATATGTGACATCCAGCTGGGTCTTTCTCATTCATCAGAGAAGGTAATACAGTCTATATCAAACTAAATGTTCATAAAGATTAACTAAACTATTGTGAGCATGAACAAAATGTGGGAAGCCTGACATATCATTTTAAAATCCTCCTCTGCACACAGCCTCCCATCTTTTCCAACATAGAAAAAAATTCCAAGCATCAAGCTATTGTCTTTGATTAAATATCATACATTCTTTCAGTATTGAAGGGAATAGGTGTAAGAAAATAGCTTAAAGCAAAAGATAAAGTTAAAATTTTAACTTTCTTGCATTTTCAAAATATGGACTCAACAGATCATTTAAAAAATCTGTGCTGTGAGTTGAAGCTTGGTTGTCATGCAATGTTTTAATTAGCTCTGCGTTTGTATTTCATGAAGTTAAACTCAATTTGCGTTTCAGATTGAAAAACTTCCATCAGTGAAATAATCATTGTAAAGAATCATGTCCATGAGAATGGGTCACTTTTCTGGCAGCAGATAGATTCAAACTTGTAGTCCTAGTTGAGCTTGTGTTCTCTTCGGTAGATTTACCTAAGCACTGTATTCTATAACCAGAGATTCTCTGTCTAGTGGCCCTGGTGCAGCTGCTATTCACAGCAGTTTGAAGCTAGCCCACTTAGAGAAGATGAAACTGGTTCCCCAGCTGCAGGCAGGCCAAGTAAAGATGAATGAAACCAAGCTTTGTCCTTGTTCCTGTCATTGCAACTTAAAAAGACCAGTGTACCCACAGAGCTCTGCCCCAGAGCAATCTACACTCCTCCTAAGCAAGTGAGTCCTATAATCTTAGTGAAAGAGAAGCAGCAATCCACAAAGGAACTTCCTGAACACAAAAACAGGAAGGGAAAGGAGAAGCAGAAGAAAGAGGAGCGTAAGGAGGAAGAGAAAGCAAAACCTTCAGAAAATGATAGTCATGCGCATTGAAACTAAAGAAAATCTGGAAGCTGTGAGACACTAATTTTGAGCTACATGTGATTCAGCAAGAACTGTCAAAACAGAGACCTCTATAAAGACCCCCATGATATGTGGAAATCTGTCACCAGGAAATACCAATACAGAAAAATAAGGGAATTCCCAAAGAGGAAAAAATTAAAAAACAAAAAACAAAAAAAACAGAGACTTCTAATGTGTGCACTCTCCTGTCATTGAGCTGAAAATTTTCAGAGTGAATAACAGACTCTGTGAACAGGGCATGGGGTGCACGCTTGTAATCTTAGCACCCTGGGAGGCAGAAGCAGGGGGACTGCAAATGTGAGTCTAAGCTGGGCAATTTACTAACCTCGCAAAGACTGTCTCAAAATAGCCTTTGTGGAGAAGAGAGGGGACTCTGCCTGTGGGGAGAGGAGGCAGGAAACGGAAATAAGATCAAAACGCGATATATATATGAACCAATACCCCACAATGAATATATTCATGATGCCTTGAAATCATATCTTAATAAAATTAACATTTCTATAACTATGTTTGGTAATTTTAGTGTACCATAATCAAAATTAAATATCACCTCAGAAAAATCAATAAGCATTCAATAAACACCTGTTATAGTATATTGAAACCATCCAGCTATTTGCTCAAATGCAATGAAATAAATTTTGCTAAGTTACTAAACTCATGTAGTTCAGGGATGACCTCTAATGATAAATAAAAAGAAATATAATTTTATAATATAGTCTTTAATATCATTCTATGTTTGCTTTAGCATTTAAATATCTTGAAAAACCATTTGATGTGGTTAATCTGCTATCATATTCACAGCATGTGTGCCAATAGGAAGCCAAGTACATTGGACTTATAGAATCCCTGGAGATGAAACTCAGGACCTTGTACTTGCCAGACAAGCACTTCTGCCATGAAGCTATATTCCCAGCCCATATTTTATCATTTTATAATATGACCATTTAAGGCCATAAACTACCCTGTAGCTACTAGCTCCTATCTCACAAGATTCAACATGTAACAATTCTGTGAACATATCCTTTCTAGCATTTTTTTACCTTTACTATGAAACTTTTTAAATCTTTTAATTACTTCAAATTTTCACTTCCAAACCTAAATATTATGACTTCAAGACTATAAAATACTGATGCACTCCTATCTGTTCACTGTATCATTGTATATGCCCAATTAGTATAACACTTTTGTATCACGTGAAGAAATTATATTCTAATTGATAACTCAGGATTCAAAAAAAGAACAATTTTATTAACTTTTAGTATTCAAACCTTTTATACCCTATCTTATTTTTGTATTCCTAATCTGCTTTAGTGTGTTTGTCAATACTGAGCCAGGGAGACAGTTCAGTGACATAAGTGCCTACCTAGCAAACACATGGTCCTGAGTTCAATCCTTGTACTGAAAAAAAAAATTTTTTCATCAATGTCTTTCCCTAGTTCTATTACAACTTTAGAATAAATTTACTTGTGAGAAAGGAATATAGTAAAGGTATGTTCAACTTTGCTATATCTTCTTAGTAAACTAATACATTTAAAACTTTTAGGGGGCTGGGGAGATAGCTCAATAGAATACGCACTTGCCTGGCAAACACCAGGGCCTAAGTTTAATCCCTGGTTCCAAAAGAAGTAAATAAATAAATAAATAAATAAATAAATAAATAAAACTTTTGTAAAAATAATGATGACTTTTCTTTTTTTTTTTTTGCGGGACCGGGGTTCAAACTTACAACCTTGCACTTGCCAGGCAGGCGCTTGTGCCACGGAGCTATCTCGCCAGTCCCTAAATTTTAGTTTTCTTTTCACTTTTCTTACAGTGCTGGGGATCAAACAAGGGCCTCCGACACACCAAGCCCAACCTATCCCCGCTACGCCACACCCTGGCATGATGACTTTTCTTTACTGTCTATGTAATTTAACTTTATAACATTATTTGACGATGTTACTTACTGTCTTTACTTTTACTGTTGATAAGTTTAATATGATGCCAAATCTCTTTAAAATATACATGAATTATTTTTGAGCTCTGCTATTTGTCTTTAGTGGTCAGCTCTTTCACTATAGTGTTTGTATCTTCTTGTATCTGAGGATACATGTCCTCCATATATTTTGAATATCTGGATTTTCCAGTGCTCACTCCTTTCTGAGTTTATGATTAGACTCAAGTTTCTTAGATTGTCTCCCTTATATCTTACCTCGCCTCTTGGCCATTTGGTGTCTCAGTGCTGGAATCTGTGTATTATATTTAGCCTACCCTTTGTATTGCTAGTCTTCTCTACCCTTGTATCTAATATGGGTAGGATAGTAAGATATATGTTTCCAGGCTGAGGAGATAGCTCAGTAGAATAAGCGCTTCCCTGGCAAGCACAAGGGCCTGAGTTCAATCCCTGGGTCTGCACAAAAAAAAAAAAAAAAAAAAAAGATATATGTTTCTAGAAGTTTCACCTGACTTCTTTTCCCCAGTTCAGCACAGTTATTCGGCAAATTTTCTTTCACAGTTTTATCTTTTTAAATTCTTTAGCCATTGTAAGCACAAGCATTTTGCATTATGTATCTAATAATATCAATATTTGAAATTCTAAAGGGTTAATACAGTGGTCCCTCCTTTATCATGGAGGTTATGTTCCAAACATGCCCATTGTAAGTGAAAATCAGCGAAGTACCATGTCATATATATTTTAGCATTTATATATGCATTTAAGGCTTTCTAAACTCTTCCCACACTCTTGTAAACCTTTCCAACACTTCTAATATTCTTAACCTTTTTCTAAACTTGTAAACCTACATAATTTTAACAACATACCTATCATGTACAGCACTCCAGAATTCTGTGATAGAGCAAAAATCTGTGATAAATACTTTAAATTAATATTTTTTGAAAATTGTGAAACAGTGAGTCTGTGAAAGTGGAACCACAAAATACGGAGGGACCACTGTCTCGGTGACTTGTTTTCTTTTTCTTTCTTCCATTTTTTAGCTCTGGGTTGCCTAATTCTTTCCATGCATGATATGTAATATTGAATCATTTGTTCATATCTGGATATATATCTGATTCCAAATCCTGCAAGACCTAATCTGCATATCCATCAAAAGACTATTTGCTTTTTTTTTTGTCAAAGTATCCAAGAAACTCAAAATTCAAGAGATAGCTCGAAATTTGTTTTGACATCAGTTTCATAAACATTGGGAACAGCAAGTTCAGTCCCTGGACCTTTCGTTAGGAAAGGACACTACCGAAAAATGCGGAATACTGCCACACTGACAGTCGGGCATCAGTTTTTAAGTTTATTTGCCACTCCATTTTTTTTCCAATAGATACGATGTCTTTCTTGTCCTCTCCTTTCACTGAGTACTGGTTTCCGTTCTATAGCCTACCTTTCACACAGCTCCATGCCTTTGTCTTTGGCCCATATACGACTATGAAAGCACAAACTTATGAAAGGACAAGTACACTAAGATCCAAGGAAGCTTGCGCACCAGCTATCATCTTCACATAGACCCAGTAGACACCACAGGTACATGATGCACACTGACTTATGCATGAGCCCATAATAGATAACCACACGGAAAGCGCTTTGATGGGATGCTTTCACAGTATGAGAATCAGTCTACTCTAGGAAAAACAAGTACAAGTTTTAAAATCTATTGGAGTTTCACATAGATTAGGCTGCTCTCTTGAAAGAGAGATGAAAAATGAGCTACAGAATAACTCAGAGAGAAGAGATGGTGATTCCAAGTCTTGGTGGTATAAACACCAAGCTCCTACAAATTCTTGAATCTAGGTCACTTCTTCCGCAGTCCATCCCACCATTCATGCCCTTGATTTTATTATTGAGAATTTTTGGCATAAACTTGTTCAAATTATGTCTCTAAGCTCTGCAGTCAAAGAAGTCCTGAACATTTGGGCAATCATTTCATTTTACACAACTATGTGTTTATAGTTGACATCCTAAACATTAGATGATAGCATACAGTTTTTGATGATTTACACAGACTTAAATGCAAAGGGGAAAGCAATGCTACCAAAACTTGAAAATTAACCTCTAGGTTGGGAGGATACTGCTACACTATTTTCAGTTACTGTGTTTTATATATTCCAGCCATCAGGATCAGAAAAAATAAAGCATCCTAAGAATTAACTCAATATAGTTCCAGTCTGCACAATGGATGCAAACTAGTGCCTCTAGCACGAAGCTCATGCATTTCCCTAAAGATACCTGCAAATAAATCGAAATGTAATGTAAGTGTTCAAAAACTAATCTGAATTATTTGACTATGGGACATTTTTTCCGAGTATCTCTGGAGGAGAAATATGTCATAGTCAAGGACATAAAGCATGGAAAGAAAATTTTATTGTTATGTATTTTTGTTTATTTTTTACCAATTGTAATGAGAAAAGAGATAAAATAGCAATGAAACAGTTTCAAAATCAGGTTAGTAGGACAGTTACATAATTAATACATTGCATATTGTTGCCTTTGTTGTAGTTATTCAGAGAACAAATGCAGGCATAATATCTTGTCTAAACAATATTAATACAAAATTTATTTTCAATGAGCTAAGAGAATGTACCTGTATATCTATGCTAAATACACACACACACGCATAAACACACACATATATATATATGATAATATATATACATATATAATGCATATATATGTATAATAATACGTATATATAATACATATACATGTATATATATTACATATATATATATACATATATATATATAATAAAAGACTGTTCTTTTGTGGATATGTATATATTTATTTACATTTATGTGAAGTTAGTGACACATGACTCCAGGTTGCCTAAAAACTGATAGCTCACCTTAACCAGACAAGATGTTCATCACAGTCACCTGACGAATGGATGGAAAAAGTTGTGGTGTTTCTATACAATAAAGAATTGCTCAGCTGTGAAGAAAAATAAACTTGAAGCCTTCCTGTATAAGTGGCTGCAACTTGAAGATCTAGTCATAAGCGAAATAAACCAGACCCACATGTGTAAATATCATATTGTCTCCCTAGCATAAGAATACAAAGGAAAAAAGAATAATTGAAAGATGTAACACAGGTGGAAAGAGAGAGAACTTCAGGATTAAATAACGAAGAGAGAGAGAGGACAAAAGTTGTAAAACATGGCAAGGCCAAAACCATTCATATACACAAAATAATTAAGGCTGTGGTCCTAAGACTCTCCATTAGATTTTTGAAAATAACAGTGAGGGAGTAGAATTGTTACCTGACTAGTTCTATACTCTGATATCTGTGAACTAAGTAACTACACTGAGACAGCAGTGTGTTATACTAAGACCATGCTTGAAATACCTGTCACTTTCATCTTCTAAGTGAGTACTGTTTCTAATGTCATTTCAATTATTGCTATGCTCTCTTTTAAGTAAATGTGTATTTAAAGGAGATAACAAAAGAAAATAAGAGATAGGAAAAATGTTGTAGGAAGGAGTTTTAAAAAAATCAATCAATACATGCAAAGAAGAGTAGTGGAAGTCTGAAACAACTGATTAAGTGATGTATGTCAAAATTTCTATTGTATAAAAGTCTCTATATACTTAAAACTAGTCATGTGTCTCACCATTAACGATCAAATCTTTGATATTGCTCTTTATTTACTGATGCATAAAGGCAGTGTGAGCTTATAAGACCAAAGGGAGCTAGAGTAACAAAGATTAAGTCACTATGGTGTCTTGAAAATTGGCTCTAACTTAGTAAATGGATAACGGCATAGGCCCCCTCCTCATTTCTCCATGCTCAAACTCAGATACAGAGAAAACACATTTTCACTCGAAATATTAAGACTAGGATATATGAGCTCAGTAGAATCATAAATTCTACAGTACATTTACAAAAGCTAAAAGGAAACAATAGGAAAGCCAGAATGATTCATTTGGAATTATCGTTTTAAGATTATTGCATACCAACGTTTTTAACAAATCATAGGTTATTTATTTCTGGATGAAATGTCCCCATTCCTAATCTATTATCCTCCCATTTCTTTTCTTAACTTTAGAATTTATCTATTTGTTCTTTTGGAAACTACAAATCTTCTGGGAGTTCTGTCCATTGGCTGTTTTAGCTTTTTGTCTTTAACAAATAGACTCCTCCTTAGTGGAAGCTTCAAAAGCAATTCTTCCAAAGGAACCGCACCACAAAGCAGTGACTGCTCAAGTAGTTACTCTGAGAAAACTCTCCCCATGAGTTGGCCAGACAGGGAGAAATTGGCCAATTTTCTTTGAAATCATGAAGAGAAGGAGAGAAAATGACTTGTGACTGAAAAAGTACTGAGGTGCTACAGTGAATTTCCCCATACAGGAAAAGGACTGGTCCTCTGCACCAAGGCAGAGGACAAAGGACAAGGTCTCAGTTTGCTGTTGTCACGGTCTCCTCTCTAGGCCATGGCTTTTCGTTTGTTTGTTTGTTTGTTTGTTTGTTCTTTCTGCCGTTCTCCTTCAAGTTTCCTACTTGCCAAGTTAAAGTATGATTTTTTTAAGAATAAAAAATAAATAAATGTCCTTCCAGAAGATACTGTGTCAAAACATTAACATTTCAATGTGCATGATATCTGTGATACACTGAAAATAATACACCACTGCAACTACTGAAGGCTACTTTTATAATAAAATTCTGGGCATAGTTTTTCAATATGCCATCAGCATGTTAAGCAGTATTTCCCCTGAGTAAATTCCTTGCTACTAAAAATTTTTAAATTAAGAAAATAGCTTTAATTCCATGAAGAATTATAATCCTAAATTATAAATAGAATTAGCACTGACTGACACCACACAACGCTTTCTCATACATAAACAAACTGAAACTTAGAAAGATGACCAACGTTTCTCATTTTGTTAGTAGCACGATCACAAGCATAACCTATATGTTCTTGATCCCTACTATTGGTCCACTACCTCGACTGCTGACCATAACCTGGTGTTCTATGAAGTAGTACATAAAAATGACAATGACTCATGCAGGTACAACTGTGAAAACATTTCTATAAAGAATCTAGATTTAAATTCATGAACTAGCCGGGTGTGGTGGCACACAGCTGTAATCCCAGCACTTGGGAGGCTGAGGCAGGAGGATTGGTGTGAGTTCGAGACCAGCCTTGCCTACAAAAGTGAGCCCAAGGCCAGCCTGAACTGCATAGCGAGATCCTGCCTCAAAACGACAAAACAAACAAACAAAAATAAAAAAAAAATAAATTCATGAACTGTAAATTTCATTATCATTTGCCATTGGTAAATGTTGATAAATTTAGCTTACATACCAGATTTTGCAAATTCAGAGCCTTCAGTATAACATACATATATTAATATATTAATATGTGGTATCACATCATACAGTATGTAGAGTATTAAGTGTTATAATGTAAAGTATATAGCGCATATAATAGACTTTATAATAATCATGATTAACATTAATTTATCATATGAATTTCTGAGGTTCAGTGTGACATTACAACACATGTACACAGGGTTCATTGATCTAATCCAGATTCCCTTTATCCAATCTTTTGATACTGATCCTGCCCAGTCTCTAATCACTATGCTGACTCCAAATTGACTTGTTTTTTAGATTCTGCATATGAGAGAGAACATAGGGTACTTGTTCTTCTCTGTCTGGCTTATTACACTCAACATAATATCTTCCAGATCCATCCCTTCTATTGCAAAGGGCATGATTCTTTGTGGTTTATGTCTAATTAACATTCTACTGCATATATATGTACTACACTTTGTCTATCCATTTTCACTATTGATGGATAGCAAGACCGATTCTACATCCTAGCTCAATATCACACTCAAAAGGCATACTGATTCCTTTCTTAAATGTTTCAAAACAAATATTAATGTAACACATCTGGCTATAATATATGCAGAAAGAATTTAATTCAACTTTTACATTAAACACATCAACAGGAACACAAGAGCCATTGTACTTGCTAGGAAAAGTAAGTCAAGCTATTATTCATAATAAATTAGGATTCATAATGATATACTCATAATAAAGCATAATATCATGTGTTGTGGTCCTAAATTGTACATCCTAACATAAACATTGGAACTGTGCAGTACTGTTTTTTTTATAAATTAATACCTCAAAAGCCTAAGAACAGAAATTTCAAGTTAGCTTCTACAAACAGTATATGTCTAAATTTTATGTGTGAAAAGGGGAAACATTGCTGAAGTTAATCTAAATGACGTAAAATACCAAGAAAGTCAGAACTGATCAAAAATGTCAGATTTCAGTGTTGTTCATAGTTACTAATGGAAAACATATTTTATTTGTGTAAACAATGTGCTCAGAAGAGTTGCCTTAAACTTTAGACATGTAGCAAATGAGAAATTTCCCTGGAAATGTTGAACATTTGAATAACAGCTCAGAAGTTGCTGAGCATGGAGTTGGAAACTGAAAGTGAAGATGGCAATGGGGAAATCTGAACACAAGTCACGAGGGACACCAAAATCACATGCACAGCTTTTTCACTCAAGTGACTTCAAGTCTAGTTGGCAGGCAGAAGCGTAAATGTAACCCATATGTTGGCTGGGTCTTGCTGTCCTTTGAGACATCCCATCAGACAGGACTGATTCCCAGGGGACTTCTCTCCTAAGGCTAATTTCACATCCTGATAACCTGGTCTTCTGAAACACCCATTCCGAACAGCCGTCTTCTGGCCTGAATGAACCAGGGTATGAGTGGAACACTTGGCCTTTTATTTAAACTGAAGCATCGCTCATACGAGGCATCTGCGCATGGTAGACACTGTTGGAAGTTTGCGGTGATGGCAGTGGGCAAAGGGAGAGTGTGTCATGCAGCGAAACAGCACAGAATGTGAGCCGCAGGCAGAGGCCTCTGTACGTAACGCTCTCCAGTCACAATATGGTGGCCATTTTGTCCAGTTCTCCATCTTCATATTCTGCTCAGCCTCCTTCACCTCTGTATTTTTTTCTTCCTTACTGTTTGACTTTCATTTCTCCTTAACTGCTCAAGGCGTTCTCTACTTTGCCACCCTCTTACAGAGTAGGCCTTCAGAGTTCTACCAGTGCCCTGAAGTAATCAATAGTATGCTTTCTAGAAACAGTGCTTCCCTAAAGAGGGGCTCTTTCATCAGTTGTGAAAATAATAAACTTGTTCCTAGCCATGCACATGATTCTAACTTAGTATTTTTTTTAGCTGTTGAGCAGTTTTACTATAATAAAAATCCAAATCTCATTCCATGTTACTTACCTTTTATTATTTATTATTCCTTTTAATAAGAAATAACAATGAGACAGTTTCAAAACACGTTAGTAGTACATTCAGGATAATTGATACAGTGCATATTGTCATCCTCATAGTAGTTACTCAAAGCACAGGATGCAGACATGATAATTTTTCTAGTCATTGTTGATACAAAAACTTCTCATTGAACTAAAAGAAAGTAGTTGCATACATAATCCAATATTCCATATCGTAGTGGGATATTGGCAGAGCTGGTAATGTTAGAAGCTGTTGACTTAAACCTTTTATTATGCTGATTAGTAGCTCAGCATACTAATCTAGCTTTACATTTTATACCTCATGGTGAAACTTTTCTGCTGAGTACTTAAGGACAAGTTTAAGCAAGACCTGTATAACAAAGCATGGAACTCTTGTATCTCCCAAAGTCAGTCAAATACCCCCAGGATCTACCTTGAGACCATGTACAGTGCTCTGTAGATCTGTTGTCAGTGTCAGCCATCTGGATGAGTCATGGCGTGGCTTAACCAGTTTGTTCTCTGTGAAAGCCTGAGAGAATATTTTCTCTCTAGGTGACTCTCCTGCTGTGACCCTAAAATTTCCTTGAACAGAAAATTTGGGACACCACTGAGTTGCAGCACAGGTTCTCTTATGTCCTGAGTCCTCACTGACCTAGAATGACTAGGGCCAAAATATTGGCTATCCTTGTAGCCCTTCATTATCTATAAATTATGTTCTTAACTCTCTAGAAGAGAAGCTTAGTGATACTGTTACTCTATAACATAGGTACTTGAGCTTAACATCACTGTCTATCTGAATATCGAACATCTTAGACTTAATTTGGAATCAGTATTTTCCATCAGTCATTGATACTCTAATTATACAGTGGTTCTCAACATTTCTAATGCCATAACCCCACAATACAGTTCCTCATGTTGCGGTGACCCCAAGCCAAAAAATAATTTTAGTAACTACTTCAAAACTGTAATTTTCCTACAGTTATGATTCAGAATGGCTTTAAGCAACCCCTGTGTTTTGGTCATTCGACCCGTGCCGGGGTCACAACCCACAGGCTGAGAACCACTGCTCTAATAAATCCCTATATAATGTTATAAAAGCAGTTACACATTTTTACACAGAAATTTAGAAATCTAAGCATATACAACATTATAGCCAGTCAATGTTATGGCTTTTTTTCTTGTCTCTTACTCTCTTTTAATGCCATTTTTTGTTTTCTTGTAAACCAACCATTTACCTGGGAGAGAGTACAGCAATAAATGAAATTACATTAGAAACAGCAGATATCTAAAAGACCAGATGTAATACTTATAATGCTAAGACGATACAGTCAATAAGAATAACAGACACTTTGACTTCATTATATCCATTAATAAAAAATTATCTCTTTTTTTCAGAGAGCTGTTATAAAGATTGATTGGTTATGAATGGGCATTCTAAATTACATGCAAGTGTAGCATACCTACTCAATAATTAGTATGTCTGACCTATAGTAAAGGTTCAGCTAATTCTGCAGCAGTCATTCTAGACTTACCACATGGCATCAGTGAAAGAATGGGAATACTGAACAAGAAAATGAAAAAAATAGGGATTTGTCATTCGAAAATATTGATTTTTTTGGAATCAGAATATTTCTATTATAGTCCAAGTTGGCCCTTAAGTCTATAGTCTGGCCTCAAATAGATGATTATTCTGCCTCAGTCTTCTAAGTGCTGGAGTGAGAGGTGTGGACCAGCATGCCTCATTTTATCTTATTTTTAATTTTATATATAAATGGCCAGCTCAGCCTGCTCTGGGGCTGGGGTTAGCACAGCATGTGGCACCAGGGATCAAACCACGGTCCGTGCAGTTGCCTAAGCTTTCCTAAGCAGGCACTGAACCATCTCCCCAGCCCCGTGATTTTAAAACATTTATGTTTGAAACGGATCACCACGAGGACATTCTAGAAGGGAAAACAAAGTAGTAATGACATATAGTAATGAAAACATACAAAGAATTTGTGTGAGGAGCACTGGTAGATAAATTAAACAAGTAGCTTTGGCAGGATCCTGAACAAGAGATAATGATTTTGGACTCAGTTACATAAGTTGAAAATAAAAGCACCACTGTCATATGTGATGTGACTAATGAGCAAATGTTTTGTCTCTATAGTATCCTCAAAGGATCCAAAACAAACACACTAATGTCTGTTTCCTCTGCCTGATCAAGCAGCACCCATGAAGTTGTATGCAGCCCAGGAATCCACACTTTGATGGCTTTCAACTCCAGCTCACTAGAAAAGCAATAACAGTAGTAGAGCAAAAGAGTCTTGAACTGTGACCTATGGAAATAGCGAAAATGCAAAGGGGTGCTTACCCTATGGAGCAGCAACTTCAAGGGGTTGACATAATCACCTGGGACATTCTTGAGAATAGGGTAAGATTTTCTGACCTTTGAGTACTGGGTGCCCACATGCAGCTGTTGCTCAATAAAGATCTATTGAATGAAAACAAATGAATTATTCAATGCCCTGTTATCACGCAGAACTGCAGTTAAATTTGTCCTTTATGTCCTCAAAGGGCACAGGTAGATGAAAATAGTAGATACAGAGATGGTAGCTTGGCATAAGGGTGATACCCAATGAACAGAGCTGAGAGGCTCCAATTCTCAGGTATATGGAAGTGTGGCCAAGCTGAAGTGTGTAAAAAGTAGCTTTAAAACAAAGAAAAGAAAAAGCAACCTAGAGTGTCACTTTTGCTCTCCTGTTATTCAGCTTCATCAAAGTGCTTGGATTTTAGGCATTAGCCAGATTGTATATTTTGTCATAGTATTTAGACATGCAAGAAAATGCCTATGCAAAATTCTTTATTTAACTACAATCTTCTTGTTGCTTTTGCTATATTTCATGAGCCAAGGAGAGAAAACATTCGCATGCACACACACACAATCCCCACCACCTGAAATATGCACACATTAGATGACATTTCCAAGATTTTCTCCTGCAAGTGTGAAGCCATTTCAGGTGGTCCCTATGGAAACTCCTCAAAAAACTGCAACTGGACTACTATGTGATCCAACCATTCTGCTCCTTGGTATGCACTCAAAGCAGTCAGAGCTAGCAGGGCATAGAGATAACTATATTCATGGTTACTGAATGGTTATTCACAATAACCAATATATGGAATTTACAATAACCAAGATAAAAAATCATGATAGGTGCTCATTAGTGGATAAATGAAAAAGAAAATGTGCTAGTTATACCCAGAGGAGTACTGCACAGCCATCAAAAAGCCATAAAATAACTTGAAAGTGAAAAGGAGGTTATTAGAGAAGAGGAAGAGGACACAGAGAAAGACAGAGACAAGGATGAGGAGGAAGAGTAAATATGTTCAAAGCCTGTTACATCCATGTATGAGGATGACGCAATGAAAACTATTAGTCTATTAGAGAAAGAAAAGGCAAGTGGTCCCACTAGCAAAAGTGGACATAACAACTCTCAATGCACATTTCTTTGTCCTTGTTGCTCCTGAAGTGGACATACGGTATTTATTTGCATCTTCTGAAAGTATGTTATCAGAGCTGGGGAGATAGCTCAGTAGAATAAGAGCTTGTCTGGCAAGCACAATGGCCAGAGTTCAATCCCTGATTCCACAAAAATAAATAAATAAAATTAAAGTATTTTATCATACGTTTTCCTTTTATGTTTGTATTTACATCCTTATCTAAGGGGGCTTTTGGGTTAGCTCAGTGGTTTAAGTGCCTGCATAGGC
Source organism: Myocastor coypus (assembly GCA_004027025.1). NCBI lineage: Eukaryota > Metazoa > Chordata > Mammalia > Rodentia > Myocastoridae > Myocastor > Myocastor coypus. Next base: position 39,484 of record PVJA010007105.1, read on the forward strand.
AATCCCAGTCAGGAAAAGGGGACAGGGTTTTGATCCCCACACCTACCCTTAAGGCCAAGTGAGCCAGCCCCAAACTCCCCAAAAAAGAAAAGAAAAGAAAAACCCTACATCCTTATCTAGAAAAGGAGCTTTTGTGTAAATTACATTGTTTTATTTACCATAATCTCATTTATGGACTTAAGCTGGCATCAACGTGTATAACTTCATCTTGGAAAGAGATCATTACTATCTATGAGTGGCTGAATACAACTCTCATGCCGTCTTCTACAATTTCAGAGACCTATTAATTTTCACAGTTTAAGAATAACTTCTTTCCTTCTTTCATTTGTCTTTTTCCTCCTCTCATTAAGCAATTACTTTCCTTCCCATTGAAGCATGTCTTTCCCTTTCACAGCATCTGTTATATCTTTAAGATTTTTATTATTCTTTGGGGTTCTTACACTAGCGAGACAATACGATATCGACACACGTGGATCTAAATTTTTTTCACTTACCAGTATAGTCTCTAACTTCATAAATTTATTCACAAAAGCCTCAAATTTGTCTTTCCTGCCAAACTTTAAGAAGTAGAACTAACTACAGGTATTAGAAGTCCACGAAAACGATGTCTGTACGCCATGTTCCCCAGTGCTTGAACCAGAGCAGATGTGCACACGAAGTATTGGAATTTGTACTAACAGTAATGGAAACCTTACTGGTATCCTCTACAACTGCCCCAAACTGATACACACACACATGGTGTTGCTGAAAATAGAGGAGACGGGAAAGAGACTTTAAGTGCCACAGCATGCTAAGCATCAGATCCATCATCCTTTCTTTGTTATACCTGCCCTGTCCCGTAAGGCAGAATCACGTCAGCCTTACGGGATGATGATATGGAGGCTCTGAGCACATCATGGCAGGTCCACAGCAGTGAAATGGCGGGCCAATCGGAACTCAGCAATAACTCTCCTTAGAGAAGCTGCATTGACTTATTAAATAAACTCTTGGTTTTATACTTTGAGTGCTTTTCTTGTGTTTTGCCTTATTTTATGACAAACACAACTATGCTCCAGAGAATAAGGCAGATCTCCAGGTGAATGTAGTCTCTGTCTTGTATTTACTCTTACTTTGGTCTTATTATAAGATTAGAGCCTTTGCTCCTTTCTTTTCGTCCTTCCTTCCTTCTTTCCTTCCTTCCTTCCTCTTCCTTCTTATTTTATGTCTTATTTCCTTTTTTCAGTCTTTCCAAATAAAGCCAGGGATTTTTTTTTAAAAATGCATAAATGATAAAGTGAAAACAAAGGTAAGATCAGCAGACTAAACAAGAGAGATGAAAACATTCTAGTCTATGGAAGGAAGACTGGACTATCTTAACAGCAGAAGAAAAGTAACGTAGAGTTTTAAAAAGGGAAGGGCTTTGTAAAATCATATCTGAGCCAATCCAACTCACTACTAAATAGTGGTAAGTGGTAAGCATTGTGAATGAGAAACATGAGGATGCAGACTTGTGCCTTGAGGGACTGGATGACATGGACTAGGAGGCCAGGAATAGACAGCAGGGGAAGGGCCATGCTAGAAACTGTTCTTAAGTAAGCATTAGTAAGACTTGCTTATCTGTGCAATGTCTAGTTTATCATAAAAGAAGGACTCCCAGATTGTGTCCTCATCAATTTGATGCAACACTGATCTTAAACGTGGAAGGAGAATAGAAGTTTGAAACGTGGAAATGGAAGGAGAAAACTGCAGAATTTTATTCTGGATCTGTTCTGTCAGAGAACCCGAGCTACACCCAAGAAAAGCTGTCAGGCAGACATCTGGACATGAAAAGCAAGGAGCTCATCAGAAACGTAGATCATTCCAGTGGAAATGTGGGAGTCATCAGCAGGAGTGAGCTCACAACCATGACCTGATGAGATCACCCAGGAGCAAAGCTAGAGATGGAAACGATGACCACCTCCCCCAAGCCCTGAGGTGCCAAAGAAGGCATTCAAAGAGGGCAGAAAAGCAAACATAGGGCGACTGAAGAAGGGAGAAAAGCAGGAGAGAGGGAAATAGTAAAAGGCACAGGCAATAAAAAAAAAAATATCATAGACACCTGGGTGAGTTTAATAGAACATATTTTGAAAGATATAATTCTTTTTCCACTAGGACAGGAAACAAAGGACAGATGACGCTGTAACCTTTGTGAAGAGTGGGACAATTCTTCCATGATGGATAGATGATAGATAGATTATAGATAATAGATAGATGGATAGATAGATAGGTGGATAGATAGATAGATAGATAGATAGATAGATAGATAGATAGATAGAAAGAAAGATAGATAGATAGATAGATAGATAGATAGATAGATAGATAGATAGACCGAGAAAGACAGACAGACAGATAGAAGATGGATTGGGTTTTACTATGAAATGAGAGAGTGCATCTGATGGCAGCAATCGATCCAGTGAAGGAGGAGAACTTAAGTCAGATAAAAATCTCAGCTATTCATATGCAATGTAATTAGAGGGAAAAATTCAATATGCATGAGTTTCTGTCTCCAGATACTGCACAAAGTGAGGACACCCTATATAGGGACAACAGAAGTTTGAAAGGTGGAAATGGCATGGTCCAGTGCTGGACCATGTTATCTGCCTTGAGGGACAAGATGACACGGACTAGGAGGGCAGGAATAGCAGGGAGAGGTGATGCTAGATACTCTTTCTAAGTAAGCGTCAGTAAGACTTGCTCATCAGTGTGAAAGCAAGAAAGAAAGAAAGAAAGGAGCAAAGGCTCTAATCTTATAAAATGCCCAAATTAAGAATAAATACAAGGCAGAGACTAAATTCACCTAGAATTCACCATGCAGGTGGCTGCAGTGACAACAAAAATGGCAAAAAAAAAAAAAAATCTAAGTATAGCATGGTGTGAGAAAAAAAAAATCTGTCTGAAAAATGTTCAAAGCATGGAGTACCTAGAATAAACAAAACAATGGACTATTTTCCTTCTCAGAGGGCCAACTTGCTCCAAGAGCACAGTAGCTTAAAAGGAAATAAAAGCGTAGACTAGGAATAAAAGAGTTTTTGTTCCCAATTCCTTTTCTTTCGTAGTGCAAATTTGGCTTACAATAAGGTTCTTATCACACTTATGGGTTAAAGGACTAAGAATCCCGGTATAGCAGAGATAGCGAACAAATAACTTCAGGTGATAGACCTTAACTTTTTAATCAAATTGCACCTAACGAGTGAGAAGAGCTTGCAAGAGCCCAGCTGAGACATAGGTAGATAACGTACCTTCAAAACGTGAAGCAAGGCAGCAGGGGCGCCTAGTGAGCAAAGGAATACTGTAGCACAAACAGCAAACTACGCAGAGCTTACAGACGCTCTTAAATCCAGCTTGAAATTAACAAGCAGAGCAAGACTTACAAACTGAAGTCACACATTACTTTAATAAGTTATGGGAATGAATGTATTTTTCCAATTATTTTGATTTTTCTTGATTTCCTCATAAATTGGAATTAACTTTCCTTTGTTTTAAAACTGTTTTAGGGATGGCTCTTCACACCCAAGATACCTGGATATAAATGGCTCACTGATTTTCCTCCAACATTACCATCCTGTCTCTCTCTCTCTCTCTCTCTCTCTCTCTCTCTCTCTCTCTCTCTCTCTCTCCTCCTGAAGTATCATCTCTCAAATCTACTGGCAAAAACAGTGACACACTATTGTACACCTAAATGGAAAGGTCAAAATTTAAAATACTACCAACATTAAGCGCTGGTGAGGCTGGGTAGCAATAGGAACTCTTGTTTGTTGCTGGTGGGCATTGACAACTATTTATTTATTTATTTATTTATTTATTTATCTATTTATTTATGGCCAGCTCAGCCTACCTGGGGGTGGGGCTGGCTCGGCATGTGGTGCTGGAAATCAAATTGCAAACCCTGAGGTTGCCAAGGCATGGCAAAGCAGGCGCTTTGGACCGCTGAGGTATCTCACCGGCCCCTGCATTGGCAACTTTAGAGGACAGACACTTGTTTTCTCCTTTCAGAGGTGATCAGTCTTACCTTAAGATTGCATAGTCTTAATATTTGGTATTTATTCAAATAATACTGGAACTAATGCACACAGAAAAGTATAGCGATGTTTACAGAAGGTATGTATTTTATTGACAAAGCTTATGAGCAACCTGGTACTCTCAGAATGAAGAAACTGCAGCACTCCAAGATAAGTGTGCACTAGATAGTGCTTAGAAAGAAACGAGCCAACAATTGTGAACAATATGGGGAAAAACTAAGTGTAAATTACTATGCAAAAGATGACAATACAGAAAGTTTCCATACTATCCGAGTCCATCTATATAACATTTTTAAAAAAGGAAAACTATAAAAGAATGAGTGGTTACCATAAGCTAAAAAGGAAGCAAGGAAGAGTAAGCAGAAGACACAGGTTGTTTGGCCAAGAGAAATACTCTGTGGGATAACGTAATGATGGATTTACGTCATGACCCCCTCAGTTTCCGAGTGCAAACTGTAGACTACTGCGTGCTACCGATGAGCAGACTCCCAGGTTGCAACAAATGTGCCAGTGTGACCCGGGGGACTGAGGGCAGGGCAACTTGTGGGCTTGTACAGGTTGCACTAACATGGAAATCTCTGAATTTTCTGTTTGACATTTTTGTGTACCTAGAACTGCTCTTAAAGGTATAGTCTATATCAAATATTGAATGAAAAACTACCTTTTCTATAAATGTGGTTCATATTAGCGGAAAATCCCTAGCTCTCTTTCACAAACAGGGCCCTCGGTGACCACCGTAAAGCATTCTTGCCTGATTCTCTGTTTAGCTGAATAATGAAATCTATAAACTTTGTTCCCAAGTTACCTTAGCTCCCTTGTATCCTCTTCTGCCTTTTCGCCCACATCTAGCCCCAGCTAGGTAACAGCACATCCTTACATATCTGGGATACTCCATGCTCTGCAAGGAGGAAGAGTTATATCAGTTTCATATTTTTATAATCTCTAAACTTTCAATCACAAGGAAAAGAAAACTTTTATAATACCCTAGCCTAGAGTGACTTCTGAAACTTCATTATTTAAATCTATCTTTATTTTGAGAAAGTGACTTCAACAGGTCATGGTGGTTCTGAATTCAGACAGAACAAGCCCAAATTCCACCCCTCGCTGCCATGCTAAACAGGAAGAAACACATAAAACTGTCAGGCTGTTTCACTGAAAGGCCTGTATTAGAGCTGAAAAAAAAAAAAAAAAAAAGGAACATTTCCAGTAGTCGTCTGGAAGGCTTTATTTCATTTGTTTGCCTTATAAAGTCGTGCTTGGTCATCTTATTAAAAGACAACCTTGCTATAGAAAACACAAGACGGCTCCTTGAAATTATGCATCAACAAATATTGATTTGCACTAGATTGGACCATCACTGCAGGAAAATACAGCCATGAGCCAAATAGTCCATTGATTCAGGACAGAAGAACTGTGTCTTCTGTCTGCTTTGACTCTCCAGGATTTTCTTAACTTCTCCCTCCTCAAAAATATATCACTCTGCAGATCAAGGTGTTGAATAAATGTCCCAGGAGGTGTGAGGGGCTGGATATGAGTGGAAAGCTCTTTACTCTTCACCGCTGAGTCCTGTCCACACCGGTAAGCCTGCCTTGCTCTCGCTACAGCTACCACTCTGGCTTCATGCTAGTGGCATTTCTTAAGTAGGCTTTCCCTCAAAGATCATTTCACCCAGTGCCACAATAAAAATGAACCATTTCTTATCCTCAAAGATGAGGATAAAATCCAGACGAATATGGAAAAATAGCAAAATAGCAGGCACTGTGTTTAGTTTAATTTTATATAATTCTCTACCTTCAGACAGTTACCCAGAGGTGACTTAGGGATACAGGAGAGGGCTGCCCTAAAAGTGCTACAGATTGCGTTTACCGAAAATCCTTAGGGAATAAGGAGGAGCAGCGCTGCTGATCTGAGAAGCTGTGACAAAACTGAAACTGGAAATAAAGGGATGCAAGAGAATGAAAACTTGAGGCAATGTCGTTGTTTCGATTTTTTTCCTTAAAAAGCCCGTGTTGAAATTTCATTAACGCAGCGGTGGTACGGGAGGCGGAGCCTTGGAGACAGGGACAGTCAGGCACCCTGGCCAACGTAGGCTGCTACCGCAAGTGTTGAGAGAGATCAGCTACTGCGACTTTCTAGTACTCCTACCTGTTCACCTGTCCTCCCGCCAGATCAGGATACAGCTAGGAGGCCCTCACCAGGTACCACTCCTTGACTTGGGCTTTGCCAGCCTCTGCAACGGTAAACCGAAGAAACTTTCATTGTTGTAACTTACCTACTCTGTGATATTCTTTCGTAGCAGCAGAAAATTCTTTGGACAAAGAAAGACCGAAAGTTACTTCAGGGTTACCATTCAACTTTTCAGGAAACACCAAACAATAAAGGAACAGTCTCAGGACTGCACAGCTGTCAGGTAACAGAAGGTGGTCTTCAGAAGGACTGAAAGATGTAAGTTCAAACCTTCATGCCAGTTATTTTACTTCAATCAGCTTCAACTTCTTCATTTCTAAAGCTGTGACAAATGAGCTGCTCAGTGCTCTAAACATAGTGATTTTTTTTTTATTTTTAAGAGTACAAATTAGAGTTGAAATGGAAAAAAATTACAAGTGATATAAATTTTCATTTAACAAAGTAATATAGATTTCACAGTGTTTATTCTAATACATAGTGTTGTCTTCTAACCAGTTATTCATATTATCAGGCATATGTATGGAAAATTGGAAGAAAAAAAAAGAAAGAAGTGTATAAGAAATTAAAAAGACAAAAAGATAAATAATTGAAAAAAGGAGACAAAACAAATTCAAGCATTAACTGCTCCTTTCTGTAGACCAGCAGAAATGCACAGTACGGTTGTCCAAACAATCCTGCTTATGTTCCTAGATAAATCTCTTTCCCCACGCCTCCCCTCTCCTTCTCCTCAACTCACCAACTCTTTCCTGTTGAATAAATTCATTCCCTTTTACCAGTGTCTCTTGCACCCTTCAGATTCTATTTTTCTCTTTCAGATTCTCGCACTAAGATGATAATATGATGTTTGCACATGGGACTCTGATTTATTTCACTTAAGAATCTGTTTTCTAGGGGCTGGGGAGATAGCTCCGAGGCACAAGTGCCTGCTGGGCAAGTGCAAGGTCGTGAGTTCGAACCCTGGTCCCCCCCCCAAAAAAGAAAAGAATCTGTTTTCTAGTTGCATGCATGATATTAATTCTATCTTTATTGACTCTATGTCTGGAATGTTAACCTTGAGAAAGCAGGCAGTATATCCATCTTACTATGCAACATTGCATATGGTCACAGGTCTCACACAGTACCTGCCATATGATAAATGATTAACATAGATGTGGAAATTTTTTTTTTTTGCAGGACCAGGGTTCAAACTCATGACCTTGCACTTGCCAGGCAGGCACTTGTGCCTCAGAGCTATCTCCCCAGCCCCCCTGGATGTGGAAATTATTGAGGGAAAGAAAAAAAAAAGGAACAGGTGTGAAGTTCACAGATAATCCAAGGACTCAGTCAATGATATCTTACTTTACCACTGTGTTGATAAGGACAGCCCCTTTTATTCATACAATTTTATTTGTAATATGTATGCGTACCCTTCAGGAGCATTCAATATTTTATCCAGGCTTATCTCTGTACTTGTTGAATAATAATTATTCATAATTAATAATAATAATTAGTCCATATGTTTTAGTAATAAACCAGGCATGATCCATGAGATGGGCACCAGCCTGATTCTTAATAAAGATGAGGAGCAAGAAGAACTGACATATCCAAGCCCGATGTCCACTTTATGCACTTAACCTTTAAGTTGCTCTCAGAAGAAAGCAGCCACAAGCAGTGTTGTAAGTTATTTTGTTGTTCTGGGATCTTATGATGACTTTCATCATTTTTTAATGGCTGCTATTTTAACTCTTGCATTAGCACAGACTTCTGCTTTGCAGTGATTACCCAAGGGATGAGGTTGGGATCCAAGCAGGAGCCATTGGAAAGTTCTTCAGCCTTTCTAAAGTGTAATGTAGACTCTCAGGTAAAGTTCCTGGGCAGACAGAGTAAATGATTTTGTCCCTGGAGGCCTATTGAAATGGTCACGTGATCAATTCATAAAGTAATTGTTATGGCTTATGTCTAGTTGTCCCCTCAAATCCTCATGTAGTCATAGGGCGGGAACTTCTATAGATTGAGACTTGACTCATGAGTCACTAGGATTATGTGTTTTAGTACTGATTGAAAGTTTGAGACTTGTTCCATAATCCCTGGGATTATGTGTTTTAGTACTGATCGAAAGTTTGAGACTTGTTCCATGATCCCTGGGATTATGTGTTTTAAGTACTTTTGGGATTATGGGTGCAGCCTAAGGTGGATAGGCTGAGGCAGAGACCCTGAATGTAATATAAAGAGAGATAGAGAGATAGACTGGCACTGTTGCTCTCTGTTCCCCTGCAAAGGTTTACGTGGCTCACAGTTTGTAGAAGGCTGAGTCCCCGATGAGCTGGCTCTAGCGCAGGGTGGCGCAAAAGCGAGGGGCAACAGCTCATGATGGGCAGCAGGTAGAAACAGAAGCGAGGGAACTTAGCACCTTCTCTCTGCCACTTTTTTACCCTATTCCGGCAGAGTTAGGGTAGCAGCAAACCAATCAGTGAACTCTTTCAGTAATCATATAGATGTAATCCTATCATTCCACACTCTAGATTCAGCCACCTCTGGAAAATTTCCAGCTATAACCTCATGAAGCTTGGGGAATATCTAAACAGAAGGTATAACAGAGCATGTTCACTTCCTTTATTAGCTTAATTTATAAGGATGGAATTTATCTTGGAGCTATTGTGAGAAGTCTTGTTTTCCTAATTTCTTTCTCAGTAAATTTTACTATCCATGCACTGGAATATGTTTATATTGTCTGTTGATTGTGTATTGTGCTTGCTACTGAATTTGGTTACTTTTTAAACTAATCTGTGTGTGTGTGTCTGTCTCTCTCTCTCTCTCTCTCTCTCTCTCTCTCTCTCTCTCTTTCTCTTTCTCTCTACCTTTCTCCTTCCCTCCCTCCTTCCCTCTCCCCTTCTTCTCTCCCTCCTCATTTTCTGAATTCTAAATCTCAAAGAGGTTAGGTTTTGATCCCATTCACCACTTCACTATCTTGATTCCCTAACTTCCTCATTTTGATGAATGGCAAAAATTTAATGGATAGAGGATCTCATCTCATTTTTAGATGAATTTTTCAAAGGTTTCTTTAGAATTTTAACACAACATCTTTCATAAACAGATTCTAGCTAGATTATACAGCTATGTAATATTATGTACTGACATACTCAGAATTTTTAAGATACAGAATGATTTGGAGTTAGAAAGTTTAAAAATCATCCTGTGGTCAGACCATAAACCACTCAAATCTACAATTTCCTCTTGATTTAATTCTGATAAAAGACTAATTCCTGAGTGTTAATGTTTCCTACATTGATGTGAATTCAAAGCAATATAATATTTAGAAATTTAATACGAAAACAAAATGTTTATCACGTCAAGAGCAACTAAATAAAAATTGTATCTGATTTTAATGGTTTAAACATCAGACGACAAATTTTTACAGCCTATCTTATATAGATACTTCTCATCCATGCATAGATTGACCAACTTTTCTTTATGAGGAAATTTGCTAGTTTTAGTACAAAAAGTTCTGCACTCCAAGGAACCAGAATACATGTACCCATCAGGTGTATGGAGCATATTGCCATGGAGCCAAGCAACTTGCATTATGAAATGTGATTGATGGAAATCCTCATGAGGCAGGCACTAATGTTCACTTTTTGTGCATTAGAAAAAGAAGCTCAAGAAGGTCACTCTTTCTCTTAACTGAAAAACAAGCAAATTTCCTCATAAAGGAAGGTCAACCTGCTCTTTAACACACTTCCCACCTCACTACATTCAAAGACCTGAGACCTCAGTGTCTTTAGTTACAACATTTCCTGAAGCCACCAAACCCTCTGTAAAAGTCTTAGAGAGCTCAATGAGGGATGTGGTCATTTGACAGAAGCACAACTGGCCTGGGGAAGCTCAGGCACCAAGCCTGGATGCCCAGATCATGTCTGGCTTTCCCATTAGTGTTGGCTTGTCTTTGGCTAACATTCATTCCAAAATTCATCTTTTATTCCATGGCACAATCTTCAGGGTAGCTCCTCAACTGCTAACCCTAGTATATTCACTTAATTCTTTGTAATCCATATCCATAGTGGAGCACACTTCTTATCCTTTATCTCCTCAATCTCTCCCAACTATCACAGTTCCTAAAGGTCAGTCTCCAAGGCATCTCTCTGTAAGTTGCTAAATTCCATGCAGTTTAATAACAGTAGAGTTGTCAAATAAGTAAAGTGAAAACTAATCAATGTTGAGAATTTTAGGATCTACAGTTTATTTCTACTGATGCCTTTCTTTTAATATTTTATTTATTTATTCATTTGGTACAGTACCTCAATACACAGCTCAAACTCATTGTGGCCCTCCTGTCTCAGCCTCCCCAGTGCTGGGATTACAGGCAGGTGCCAACACACTCAGTTTCAGTGACCAGCATGATATGCCTGGGATTCCAGGGGTGGCAAGTCATCAGTTACCTGGGATGAACCCAGGCCCTTGGGCTTACCAGACAGGTACTTAGACCATCAAGCTATCTCCTCAGCCTGATGTCTTCTTTAAGCAGTTAAAATGGCCTTGTGTGTTAAGGTCTCGCCCTTAGATTGAGGGAGTTGATCATAATATTTTCTTGATTTATTTCTTCCCCGTTTTCCCGGACATAAAAATTCTTTCTAATAAATGAGTGAAACAGCAAATATATTCTATACTCGGGGATGTAGAACAGAACAACAACAACAAAACCTCTACATCTACCTCTACCTGAGATGGGAAAAAAGTCAAATTGAAGGCTTTAATAAGTCTCAGAAAAGTTATTCTCCATCAAAAACATTTTTCCATGAACAAATAGAGCTAGAAACTCCTCTGACAGATGAAAATATTCTACAAATAAAAGATCAGACCGTAAAACTTTCAAAAATATGTAGAAGTTGTATACACCTGATAGTCTCCCAAATAAGTCAGATGTGCCCAAGTTAATTTCGATACTCACTGGGGAAATGGAAAACACGTATGGTTGGCTGCTGCTGGCGGCCTGGATCTGTCTTGCTAACTGTCCCTGTAGGTAGGATTCTGGAGATAGTGTCATTTTCCTCTGGTATTTGAATGATTTTTACATACTCAACTGTATTTCAAATAGGATTGAATTGCTACAATTTATATAAATGGGCGAAGAACAAAAGCTAGATCTGATTACGATTCTTAATTAGTTAAGATTGGAAGGCAAGGGGAGAGAAAAGTGTCTCCTCACACCAAAAGCAATTGTTATTCTGAGCATAATCATTTTCAGTGTTTTGTAGAAATAGACCTCTAGACAATTTTACTTTCATTGAAAGTAAAACTTCAAATAATTTTTATCTAAGAAAGCTATATTAAAACAACACACATTTTACTTCATGAGGTTGTAGGGTTAGTTGCCTTGGTGACAACTTGTCTCAGGAGATTCACATCTCACTTAAAGAGAAGATAAAAGGCTTTAAATTGACTATACACATTGTAGAGAAATTAAAATGACCTGGAGTAAACCTCTGTCTTTGTGCTGTTTAAAGATATGCCCTGGCCTTCGCAGAGGATCCCTTACTCTATTTTATATTTCATCAGTTGCTGAAAGCCTTCTGAAAATGTAACGCAGTTTAGTGACAACCATCAAGACTGTAAGGAAAGATTTTAAATGTCGGTGATTTTTCATTTGTGTTTTGTTAATACAATGCCCTATAGTTGTATTCTAATTATAGTACTCAAATGAGTCACTAATAGAGACTTAGCTAGATATTATCAACAAGACTATTATTGCTACTCCATAATACATAATAATGACACTAATTTAGGCTATGAAGAAAGAAATTTTTTTTCTTTCTATTATATCAGAGTCTATTTAATTAAAATGAGAAGGCCAATCTTCTAAAAGGCAAGCTTCTTCCTAACCAGTTTACTAAATGAGATCCTACATGAGAAAGAAGAAATTGATTTACATTGAGATTGTTTCTTTGGACAAGGAAAGAAACACTGACATGAAAGCCAGTTTCACTGAATAAGACATCATTTTCCAGTATCACACAGACACACACACACACTTCAAGCTATAAAACGGCATGTTGAAAGTACTGTGATACAGTTTTCAGTCCTCTAGTTTTGAATATTTATGTATTATGGAAATGTCAGTACTGCTTATGAACCATCTCTGCAGTGTAGAGGGAAAAGAAAAGACTAGAGAGCAATGCAAATACTATGCAACAACCCTAGCATACGTAGTAGGTCTGCTAAGGCCCCCGTATAGCCAGTGACCACCGTCCACCTGATTATTGGCCAATGACCTTCATTGATAATGGTGGTCCCAGAAGGGTATAACAGATCTAAAGCATTTCTGTTGCCCAATACATTCGTAGATGAAAAAAGAGCAAGAGAAAGGAAACAAAAGAAAAGAAAATGAAGGACTTTAAAGAAAACTCATAGGAATATGTTTGGAAGATGGTTTTATGGACCTCAACAAATTCCTTAAACATCAGAAAAAAATGGTGCCCCATCACTAAAAGGTTCTCATTAATAAAAAAAAACAATATTCATGGTACATTAGCTCTGTGCTAAGACAGTTGTAGTAGAAAAAGAAAACAACTAAACTAAAGAACCATGACATGTTTTGGAAAAAAGTGACAACTACTAAGGCAGAGCTTCAGATCCACTCTGAATTTCAGGAGGTGACCTGGCTATCAACAGAGGTGGAAGCTCCATTTTTGTTACTGTCCCTAAAGACTTTCCAGTGGGACAAAGGGTAGAGCTGGAAGCGGTGATAGTAATAGTGCTGATTCTGGCTAGGCCTACACTAGTGTATATTTGTGTCTTTTTGAACTATGAAACTTAGAATGGGGCCAGGGATGTAGGTTAGGGCCACAGTGCCTTCCTGGCAAGCACAAGGTCCTGAGTTTGATTCCCAGTACACACACACACACACACAAAAAAAAAAAACTGATTGTAAAAATTAAAACTTAAGATGGAAGAAAGATTGTAGATTAGACAAGATATCATGGCTGCATCTTATCCTCTGAATAATTATTATGAAAACAATATGCAATGTATTAATTATTGTAACTATCCTACTAATCTGTCTTGTAACTGTTGCATTGCTATTTTATCTTTTCTATCATTAAAATGAAAAAAGAAAGAAAAGAAAGAAAGAAAGAAAGAAAGAAAGAAAGAAAGAAAGAAAGAAAGATGAATACATAGATAGCTAATAGAAACAGGACATGGAGATAATTCTACTGTACAGCATTATAATGTGCATTGTATGTGTTACCTGACTCAAAAACTTTTAAAAATTGAAAACTAATAACATACAGTGTTACAATGAGCTAAAGCTAATCTATAATTCAATAAAATGTGTTATATAAATTTAGTATAGCCTGTTATAGAGATTTTTATTAACCTATTATGACTTGTAAAGGTGGCAAGCTATATATGTGGTCTTAACTCTGAGCCCAGAAATTGCAGATGATTGATTTTTATAACTTCTCTTTAAAATTTATAAGTGGAAGCTATGTATTTTGAAAGATTCAAGTGAGAATATTTTATAAAAATATTTTACAGTGTTTATCTAAAAGATTAACAGGAAAAGGGGTGTGTGGGTGAGTAAATTATATTTTAAAAATTTAAATTATACTTTAACATTTCCTGTGCTTTTAGAAACTAAACAGAATCTAGGCAATAACTATTTTGGGGATGTTGTTATTTTAATGTTTCCTAATAATCATTAATCTGTTTATAACAAAGACATATTCTATGCATGATTATTTTCTTAAATGTATACTTGGTTTTGATTTTTGTTTTAAACAGGGTCGCACTATGCAGATCAGAATCATAGTGATCCTCCTGTTTTCAGTCTCTCCAGCAGCTGAGATTGCAGGGGTCTGCCACCGCAGCTGGGCTCCATCACCAACTCAGCATGCCCCAGGGGTGAGGCAGCACAGCATGGGATACCAGTGACCAAATGCCAGTCCCTGCACTTGCCTAAGCTGTGCTTAGGCTGCTGAGCTTTCTTGCTGGCTCCGTATACCTGGATTTGATTGCGGTCTGTTACTCCCTAGCTGTCAATCTGGACAAACTATTTTCCTGATCTTAATTTGCATTATCTGTGAGGGTGATTAATAATATCTGCTCTGCTTACCTGAAACTTTATATAATGATTAAAATATATATGGATATACTATAGGTAGATAGATGATAGATAGATAATAGATAGACTATAAATATATACACATATATATATGAACCAGGAATTGAATTCAGGTCCTTACACTTTCCAGGCAAGTGATTATTCTACTAAGCTATCTCGCCAGCTTCTATGGATGTACTATATAAATTATAACATTCCATACCAAAATACAATGCTATTATAAGCAATGATTTAACTATGCCTAAGAGAACAGATGGAAAATACCTACAGTCCCTTCTACTCCTTAGAAGGTCCTCAAGTATAATACAGCAAGATATGCTTAAGTGATGTTGAGGGGGGGGATGAAAATAGAGTGGGGAAAGAGGAACCAGGAAGATAGAGAAATAAAACACTGCCTACAGATCTTTCATAAATATCACTTAGATCAAAATTAAAATTTCTTCCTTGCAGTGTTCTGTATGATTTAAGCCACTTTGATCTAGGTGTTTCCAGATTGCTAAATATCCTTCAGTTCTGCTTATAAGATAGCAAAGACAGTTGTTAAGTAAGTTCCCTAACTGAGCTATATCCTTTTCTCCTTTATCTCTTTATTTTGCTATACCAAAATATGTACTTACACCTGATATGTACTATGAATTACATCATACATCCCTTCCAAAATATGTTAGATTTTAAAAATTACTTTCCCTGATGAAATATTTCTTCTGCAAATTAAAAACAAAGATTATAACAATTAATGCTACATTAATATGATTTTAAAGCAACTTATTTTTAATAATGTCATATCAACCAGATCATTTAACACATGTAAATATGTTAGACTATTTTTATATTTTAAGAGCAGATTTCAGAGTAAATACTAAACTCTCATTACTTTTGTTGGTGAGGAAAGCATGCTTTTCTGAAAATAAATACGAGTAATGTTCCATAATTTAAAAGCATCAGTCATTTTAAGTAACAATTATAAAAGTCTCCAATCTGCCAACATCCTATTTCAAATTGATTTCAATTATAGCCCAGCTTTTTCAAACACAAATGTTTTGACTACTGCTTCTATAATCCATTATTTCAGGAAAAACTTTACCTTCATCTCACTTACTATCACTTAATATTACTAAGAGTTCAGTAGCCTACAGAATGAGGCCCAGTATTACACCTGAGCCCAAGCTCAATTTAAGGTGAACAGAGTTCAATAATTAAAGCAGGCACAGATGTGCCCCTGGTCTCATAGTAGGGGATATTTATTTTTCCCTTGGGGCTTCTCAATTTCCTCCTCTACAACGGGGGCATATGAATAGAGCCCATTGCCCAGTGTGTATTCTCAGGTATACTAGTCGAATGAGATGCTTTATGAAAGAGGGGTAGTGGTAGAACAAGATAAAGGATCAATTACCTGTTGAAATTGGTAAAAACTATGTCATAAATTCTCTGATAGCAGTGCCAGTGTGAAGTAGATAAACATGTCCTTAGGAAAACTCACTTTTAAAGATTTTTATTACTTTTAAAAAGAATAACAATGAGACAGTTTCAAAACACATTAGTAGGACAGCCACAATGATTAATACACTGTATATTATTGTCTTCACAGTAGTTGTTCAGAATACAAGATGTGGACGTGATAACTTTTCTAAACACTATTGGTACAAATATTTCTTTTCATTGAACTAAGAGAAAGGAGTGGCATGAAAAGTCCAATATTCCATAATAGCAGTGGGCTATCAGCAGGACTGGCATTATCAAAAGCTGTTGACTTGAGCCTTTTATAGCTCAGGATACTAATTTGGCTTTACTTTTTATGCCTTATGGTTAAACGTTTCTGCTGTGTTAAGGATAAGTTAAAGCAAGATTTATATAACAAAACATGTAACTTTTGTATCTGACAAGGTCAGTCAAATCCCCTCAGGATTTACCTTGAAACCATGTACAGTATTCTGTAGACCTGTTGTCAGTGTCAGCCATCTGGATGAGTCACAGCTCATCTAGACCAGTTTGCTCTCTGTGAAAGCCTGAGACAATGTCTCTCTCTAGATGACTCTCCTTAGGCACACTATACATAGCTGGTCCCTTTCCTCTGTGACCCCACAATCTCCTTGAACCGAAAATGTGGGACATCACTGAGTTATAGGATGTTACAGTATAGGTTCTCTTATGTCCTGAGTCCTCACTGAACTTGAAGGGCTAGGGCCAAAATATTGGCTATCCTTGTAGACCTTCTTTTTCTCTAAATTTTTGGTCTGCAAAATTCAGTTGTTAACCCTCCATAAGAGAAGCCTAGTGATACTATAACTCTATAACACAGATACTTGAGCTTAACATCACTGTGTTTCTGAATATCAGATGTCTTAGACTTAACTTGAAGATTTCATATAAAAGTAGATATATCTTGAGTGTATACTCATAAGTGAAATAAACCAGACCTACATGTGTAAATATTGTATAGTCTCCCTAGTGTAAGAACTCAAAAACAAGAAATAAAAATGGAAAGGCATAACATGGCTAAATGGAAATCAAGAACTTATTAATTAAACAATGAAGAGACAGCAAGCAGAAAACTTAGGACACATGGCAGGAGCAAAATCATTCACTCATATACACAGGATGAATTAGACAATGGTGCTAAGAACCTCCAACAGATTTTTGGCAATGAGGATAGCAATGTGTAATAGTAAAACCATTCTTGGAATGCCTGGCATTCTGGTCTTTTAGGTGTGTGCTTCTAATGTCATTTCAATTATTGTTATATTCTCGCAAGTAAATATCTGTTTTCAAAAATGATAATAAAATAGAATAAGAGACAAGAAAAATGGCATGGGATTGACCTGATACAATTTTTTATATGCTTAGATTTCAAAATTTCTGTGTAAAAATGTGCAACTTTTTTTATCACATTTTATATGTAGGGATTTATTAGAATATCAATGCTTGATGGAAAATACTAGTTTTTTTTTCTCAACTTTTATTTTTATTTAGTATAGTACATGTTTGCAGTATATATGGCTACAGTCCTTCTGGAAAGTTGATACACACACATAAAACATTTCACCCTTTTTCAACTTCTTCCCTCTACTTCTATCACGTGGCACCACTCGCATTTTCAAAATCTCTATCTCCTAATTTCCTACTATCTACCCTTTATATTCCTGTTTACTTATAATTTTGAGCTTCCCATCCAAAAGAAATCATTTGATATTTAAGCACATATGTCTGATTTCTTATAGCTTGCAATATAATTAAATAATGCATCCCATTTCCTACACATGATTAAAGTGTATCCCTCTTTATCACAGAGTAGCATTTCATTGGGTATCAATAATACATTTTCTTTACCCATTCTTCTCTTCATGAACATATAGACGTGCTTCCAAGATTTACCTATGTACTTTAAACATGAACATGAAACATCACTTTAATGTCACATTTTTTAACACTTTGAGGAAAGTACCTAACAAGAAAACAGCTATGTCGAGTGTCATTTCTAACTTATTTTTTAAGAAATATACAAACTGACATTTATAGTAGTTGCACTAGTTTACACTTTCACCAAGAGTGTAGAAAGATTATTTTCCCCCATAGCCTTGTCAATATTTGTTGTTATATGATTTGTTGATGTTCGGCATTCTTTCCATAATAGCTAAAACGGTTGAACATTTTTTTCACATATTTATTGGTCACTTGGACTTCTGAATCTGAAAAGCATCTACTCATTTCAGTTGTCTGTTTTTATTGTGTCTTTCATTTGGGGTGTCTTTTCTTTCTTTTTTTTTACATTATGGTTGACTCAGTCTGCCCTGGGGGCAGGGCTGGCATAGCATGTGGTGCCAGGGATCAAACTGAAGTCCCTGCAACCCCCTAAGCTTTCCTAAGCAGGCACTTTAGACCGTTGAGCTATCCCACCGGCCCAAAGGGAGTCTTTTCTTTTGGGATTGCATGTGTTTCTTTCATACTGCAGACCACTGCGTTTTGTTTTTAGATCCATTCACCCAATCCATGTTGTTCAGGTAATTGCAACTGTTGACACTGGGAATTATTACTGAAGAACACTGACTTATTCCTGTCATTGCATTATGTTCCTGTTGCTATTCCCTTATTTCTTTCTACCTGTTTGCAAGACCATCTATATTCATTCTCTTAGAAGTTTTCACCATGTTCATCATCATCTCATTCTAGGATATACTCAAGAATGTATTGATGTGCCGGTCTGGTAGTCATCAATTTCTTAGGGTACTTTTTTTTTCAAGATAATACCTCATTTCTCCATCAGTTTTCATATATGGTTGTTTTTAAGATATAGCCCACCTGGGTGGAAAGTTGTTTTCCTCAAAGTGTGAAACACTACCCTACAAACTCTTCTGGCCTTTTTCATCCTAGGGGTTTTACTTTTATCAGGGATTCACTACCTTAACAGCTTTTAAGGGTTAATCATTGTGTTGGACATGTAGGGTTTTGACCATCGTCTGTCATATAGATGTTCTTTGCTGATGATGGCTGTCTGGGTTCAATATGCCTCATTTATCTGTATATTACATTATTTCCACATACTGAGGAAGTTTTCTGCTATTATTTCTATACTGGATTTTGTGCTGTCTTCAGGTTTTTCACTAATTTCATTTAATTGCTGATCATAGTTTTTCATGAGCCCTTGTTGTTTTGAAGGTATCTCTGAATAAAGACTCATGAGGAGCATCTTTTCAAAAAATTTTTTCTAGTTCTGACACTCTTCTCTCTCCTAACAATGTTTGCTTTTTGTGCTTGTCTTTCTTTCTTTCTTTAACTCTTTTTTTGTTTTTTTTTTCTTTTTTCTTTTCTTTTTTTCTTTTCTTTTCTTTTCTTTTCTTTTTTTTTTTTTCTGTACTGGGGATTGAACTCAGGACCCTGCGCTTGCCAGGCAAGTGCTTATTCTACTGAGCCATCTCCCTGACACTTCTGCTTATATTTCAACAGAATACTTAGCTATCTGGATTTCTCTTCAACACCTTTTCGTGCACTCTAATCCTCTGTAAATTTTTATTCATGCTTTTGCATTTTTTTGGTTCAGCCAAATTATTATTAGTGTTTCCTACGAACTTTCTCTCTATTTATTATACCCATTATTTGCTTAATTTTAATACTTTTGAGTTTGTGGAGCACCATAGCATGCTGTTTTATTTAAATAAATTCAGGCATGTAGCATGTTACATGTAGCATGCAGCATGTTAATCATTTTCCCTAAACTCCTCATGATTTTGGGGACAATCTGTAACTGCAAAAATCAATACTGACATAGAGCAAGTACTAGGAATTGAAATTTGGGAGGTATTATCTTGCTTTGTCTTCTCAGTTTCTATTCTCTTTTTTCTGTTGTTGCTGTTTGTATTGTTTAGTATCTTTTCAGTGATATGCTCTGGAAATAGTTAGTAATAGAACTTTGGGTTCCAAAATCCATCTATCTCTCTTTATCTGGAATTGAAGGTTGTAATATATTTGGCCAAAAACACGGTTCTCCAGGATGGTTCAGTGGTCTAAAGCACCTGCTTAGGAAAACTTAGGGACTGTGCTTTGACCACTGCTGCTACCCCCAGGGTAGGCTGAGCTGGCCATGATCAAAAAAACAAACAAACAAACAAAAAGAAGAACACTTCTCTAGGACAGGGCCAAATTTTTTTAATAATACAAAGTCATTCTAGATAATGGCATACAAACAAAATTGTTATTATAAATGCACTTTAGCAACAGCAATAAAATCAGAAATAAAGTATCATTTTAAAAACTGAGTATCCACATATTTTAAGAATTCATACTGCCCTTAACCATACAAAGGCAATTTACAGAGTACAAAATATATACTTCGACTTATAGAAAATACCTACTAAGTGTAACAACTCAACCTCAAGTAACAATAGAACAGTAGTCAACAGTAGTAGCATGAAGTTAACTGTCTAAAAATTGATAAAGGTTAATGGGTATAGGAGTAAAGCCAGGGATGAATAGTAACCAGAAAATGGAAAGACCAGAATTTTAAAAGAAAATAATTGGATCATGCTAACAAGGATATATAACACTAAGACAGAGCATCATATTCAGGTGTGAAAGAAAATTAATAGCAGATACAAGTATCAGAAAAGTTGAAATAGGCAAAAGAAAAAAATATAAATGCGTAGCAAAATAAACAAAGGCAAAGTGAAATAGAAAGAAATAAAGTCAAAAAGAGAAAGAGCAAAAAGATAAAAAGGAAAGAAAAAGGGAGGAAAAAATCCTAAGCTCTCCCAAAACCAGTGAAGAAAAAGCGATTGAGTCTACTTTAAAAATCGGTATTTTGAGTGAATACTTTCTTTCAAGTCCTGGAATTCAGTAATTATCCTCTTCTCCAGCTAGCTTGATAATCTGTGTGGGTAGAGCATGGCACCCTGCTCCACAAGCCATACATCCCAGACTGTGACAACCTTCTAGGCTGAGGTGTGTCCCTGCTCACACTGGGGGAAGGGGAAAGTTATCAAATCATTGGGCTTTGATGGGCATAAGCTGCATGGCAGGGCTTCAAACTGTTGTAATTAATGGCAACACTTTCAGATCCAGCTGCCTCTTATGGTCACTCTGGCTTGGCCTGGCTTTTCTATGGAAGGCAGGAAATCCACAGATGCAGAGCTGACTGGGGATCAATGACGGCAGTGAGGTCGGCCCATGGTGCTTGGCCAGGTGAAGCCTATTTTAATTCCTGCTACATTATTGTTTCTATAAGTACTATCCTATGGTTGTTTTAAGGGGAAAGTAGGAATAGAATCCATAACATTATGATACACATAAAGAAAGAAACTTTTCCCAGTTGGTCTCAGCCTGAGATCTAAGATACAAGTCCAGTGTTGCATGTCTTGTGCATACCTACTGTAAAGGATTTTATTTTGTGATATATATAGTATGCATTGCCGTATAATGTAAAATGATCTACCTGTGAATAGAGAAACCCAGTGTCACAGCAACTACAATACCAAAAAAGCCTTGAACAGTGTCAAAAAAAAGAAAGAAGCTTTTAAAATTACCAATATTTTCTGGTATTATCTTGATATATAAAAGAGTAGTAAGACCCTGTTAAAGTAATAAGAACTCTAAATATAAGATTTTGTGAGAAAAATTATAATATGTGTTTTGTTAGAAAAATTTCATGTGGAAGCAAATAAGTAGAAGAATGAGTATCCTTACTGAAAGGAATTCATCCTAACTACCCTTTTGTTTTAGACCAGAAATAATAAACACCATTTTTTTTTAATTAGGGTGAAAAGTGAAATAGATATACAATTAGAAAGCACTAGTAATTAGAACTTTCATTCCAAAATAAATTTTCACAAGAAATATTTGTGCAATTATCATGGCACCTTTGCTCTTGTATATACAATAGTTTGGTAATTTATATACTATAAACAATGAGGAACCAGAAAAGCACCTTCAGTGGGTGCTTCCAAATTTAATACATCAGGTTTTTTTTTTGTGTGTGTGTGTGTTGGTGTATATGTAAAGATTGCACCACACAGAGCAGATGACAGGAAAACCAAAGGAATTGAAAGGAACCAATATGTATCCATTCCTCAGAAGTCAGAGAACCTTGAAAGAGAGGTGGTGTGGAATCAACTTGGAGACTTGGGTCAGGAGATGTCATAACAAAATCACTTTTCAGTTAGATTATAACTAACCTCCTTCTCATGCTTATGTTGTCAAGGACATTCACTTGCTCTGAGAACTAGTTAAGGGCTAGGTAAGGAGGTAAGCAGGAAATAAATTGATGTTTTGAGGCCATGGACTTCCTTTTCTCCTTAATATCTTTTCTAATTTTTTTATACAAACACACTCAGACACCTTACCTTTTTTATTTATTTATTTATTTTTAAATTTTTTTTAAAAAAAATTTTAAATTTTAAAATTTTAAAAATTTTTAAATTTTTAAAAATTATTTTTAAAATTTTCCTTTATGGTTGGCTCAGCCTACCTTGGGTGGTGGGGCTGGCGCAGCATGTGCCAGAGATCGAACTGCAGTCCCTGAGGTTGCCTAAGCTTACCTAAGCAGGTGCTTTTGATAACTGAGCCATCTCACCAGCTCCAAATATAATTTGATGAACATAGTCTTGTTTTGTTTTGTTTTGTTTTGGCGGGACTGGGGTTCGAACTCACAGCCTTACACATACCAGGCAGGCACTTGCATCACAGAACTAACTCCCCATCCCCTTTTTTCCTAAAATTAACCTTATAACTTTTCATCAGCCATATGAATGTAGGCTCGGTGCTGATCCTGCCAATTCATAGCTATATTTGCATAGGTAAATCATTTGATGTCTCTGAGATCATTTCTCTAACAAGTAAAGCTCATACAATAGTATTTACCAGGCACGTAAATGAATACTAGAGATAGCCTTGTTAGACATAACAACTTTACAATAAGAGCTAGTGATACTCTTACACTCTTGTACTTTAAGTGTAAGTCTGAATATAAGAATTGTGGGGTAAGGGGTTGATTCCATGGTAATTATATCACATAGAATTTCTACACAACACTACCCCCTTTCTTGTACATCTCCAGTGTTCCTATTTCTGTGAGATGGAGCAACTGCCATCCCCTCCCATGCTCCTCTAACATGGCGTATTGTGACGTAACAGCTAAAACATATCAAGTATTAACTACGACCTAGGCTGTCTATTTAGCCTACCACATGCATAAACTTATTGACTCTCCAGAATGACGTAGTAGGACACAATTATTACAGTTATACTACAAAGCTACAGTGATAAAAACAACATGGTATTGGCAAAATGGAGACATGAGTATCAGTGGAATAGATTAGAAGATGTAGAAGCAAATACAAACGCACTCAGCCACCTTATCTTCGACAAAGGGGCCAAACAATTTTACTGGAAGAAAGATAGCCTCTTTATCAAATGGTGCTGGAAAAACTGGCTCTCCACATGCCGAAAACTAAAACTTGACCCGCCCCTCAGTAAACTAAAGTCAAAATGGATTAAAGATCTAAATATTAAAAGAAAAACATTAAATCTCCTGGAAGAAAAAGTGAAAGAAAACATTGACGACATTGGGATAGGCAAAGAGTTCATGGACAAAAATCAAGATGCATGTTTAATAGTTGAAAGAATCAACAACTGGGACCTCCTCCAGCTCAGAAGTTTTTGCACGTCAAATTAAATTACCAACATAGTGAAAAGACAACTCACAAAGTTCGAAAAGATTTTAACTAATGAGTATTCAGACTAAGGTCTTTTATCTAGAATTTATAAAGAACTAAATGATTGCTCTAAGACAGAAGAATGGAAGAATTGCGATGGTACTGTCCAACATCCTCCTGTTATCAGCAAGGACACCAAACTAAAGCCTTCCTGACCCTGAAATTCACATCCTTATCAAAATCAGACATCTAGGACCCATGGCACAGAGCGCTTCTCTTCTGACCCTCTCAATGACCCTCTCATTTTCCAGGCTTTTTCTCAGTAGCTTCTTAAAGAGCAAAATTACAGACTTCTGTTACATACCTAAAAATAATGCATGTGCTTTTAATATTTGTTACAAATATATATAGGTATATATGCTGTCGTATTTATAATATGCTTCCCTCTGAAATGTGTATAATTAGACATTACTATAAAATTTTACTATAAAAATTTTGTGGAGGATACATCCGTTGCCTAAATAGTGTTTCCAGCCTGTACTTATTGCATGAATACAGTTAATAATTCCATAGCCCCACCTCAGGAATCTCTATCTTACCCAATGGAATCTGCTACCTATACCTTTCCTGACATTGCTAAAGCTTGCTTCCAATCTAGAGCCAGTTTT
Organism: Myocastor coypus; assembly: GCA_004027025.1. Taxonomy (NCBI): domain Eukaryota; kingdom Metazoa; phylum Chordata; class Mammalia; order Rodentia; family Myocastoridae; genus Myocastor; species Myocastor coypus. Next base: position 63,614 of record PVJA010007105.1, read on the forward strand.
GTTTGGGGCTTGAATGTTCATTGATAGTTTATATCATGGTACACTCCAATAGAGATATAACATCTTTGGTATTATCAAAGTTGAAATTTTAGGTATCCTTTCAATTATTCTGTATTTACAATCTTGACAAATATGCTAATTGTATGGCAGGTACTAGAAGAGTGGTGATAATACCTTCCATTATAGAGTTTGTAGTGTACTGGGACATAGTAACGAGAAAATTAATCTTCAGTTGAAACATATTCATAAAACAGTATGGAGATTTCCCAAATAGATAGTTGAGAGAGCTATCGCACTTCTTGGTATATTATCAAAAGCAGTACAGCACACTATATGATTCATATATACTCATACTTATAGCAGTACAATGTGCATTAGCTAAGCTATGGGAATGGCCTGGATGCTCATCCAGTGGATGAAGGTAGTGTGGTACGTGCAAATAAGGAGGTATTACTCAGCCATGATGCGGAAGAAATAACATTATTTGCAGAAAAATGGAGGGAGCAGGAAATGATCATGTTATACAACCTGCTACTCTCATAAAGAGCCCTAAGAACTCATGCTTTCTATTATGCAAGAAATCTACAATAAAAACAAATGCAAAACAACAGCAAAGCAGAAACCTAGAAGGCAGTCTTCTCGTGACAGAGAGAGAAGTGAGAGGGGAGCGTAAGGAAGGGACAGGTGTTAGAACAGAAGTGAAAATAATTAAAATACATGATAAACATGTACCAGTATAACATCGCGAATCTCATTATTCTGTACTGCTAATCTCATCCATTTCAAAGCTAACAACAACAAAGGCCTCCTGAGAGGTACAAAACGATCTGGAAGCTTGAGGGGGTGCGGAGCACATCTACTTCCTCCAGGTGGAGGTTGTTAAAGCTCGTGTTTCTGAAAAATCCTCATAGAGTCAGAGGTGGGGATTTTTCAGAAGCTGTGGTCTCTACAGTGCGTGGTGTTGAAGCTGACTTCTGGTGCAGTGCTAGGATCAAAGTCACTAGTTTTCGGGGTGTCAGTGCTACCTGTCCTGTGCTTGCTTCGCTACCTTCCGCCTGCCATAACCCATTTCTCTTGCGATTCCTGTCTGCTGTGCCACCTTGCCTTGCAGCTACCAGTTGCGGACTGAGATCTCTAAACCCTGTGAGCTAAAATAAACCTTTTCCATTTTAACTTTTGAGCGTTGAGTATTTTTTCTGCAACAAGAGGAAAGTAATTAAGCAGAAGTGATGTTTAAATATAACAAAAAGAACAGTAGAAATCACTCTAATAAAGGTAAGAGTAAGGAAAAACAAAGGGTAGGGTGAGTTAGAGAGAAAATATGGGAAACTCAGGGCACTGAAGAGGTCTGCTGCATGTTTTTGAAAAAGAATGTAACACATAAATTAAGCTGATGACTTCAGGTTTAAAAGTCCTTGTTAGGGATCCAGAGACCGTGCCATCTGACTGGCAGGAAGACAAAGCATTATGCCTCTTCAACTTTTCAGGTGTTATAGATTATTCTGGTTCACATAGGCAAACACATATCTCAACAAACAAACGGAGAAGCCTACCTACACTGTCAGTCCTCAAAGCCAGTCTTGTCCACCGCATGAAGAGCCCACTCTGTGCCAGCCCCAAGCCTTCCTAAACCAAAATCCTTTGGTTTCATTTTTTTCTTTCTTTTTAAAAATTTTTTGGTAGTCAGAACCAAACTCAGGACCTTGCACTTGCAGAAAAGGCACCATGCCGCTGAGCTATGCCCCCAGCCCCTATCTGTTTCGTAATAGCACATTACCTTGCTCCCGTCCACCGCAAAGCTTCACAGAGCCTTTCTTGCAGCCAGTTTTTGGCTCACTGAACTTGATTGCCAACCAATCGGCTTAAAGACTGCCCCCGTATCTTGTCCTTATTTCATCCCAATGACCTTTCTCATTCTCACTTCCTCCTGATTTGGCATCAGTACAAACACAATATTTTCTCTGTTACACACACACACACACACACACACACACACACACACACACACACTTTAAGAGGATAAATAGAAGCAAGAGATATATACTAGGGAGAATAAAATGTTAGACATATGCATATATTTATAAGCTATCCCCTATTATTATCAAAATATTCTACATGGAGACCCTGTCTCAAAAACAAACCAACCACACAAAATCGTGAAGATGAACAGGATGTTTTCCAAATGGACATGGTAGCACGCTCTTGGAATCCCAGGATGCTAGGAAGTTAAAGCTGGAGGATCACGAGCTGAAGCCCAGGCGGGGCAGTTTAGCAACTTGGTGAGACCCTGTGTCTGAGTGAGAAAAAGAATCGCGATGGATCTCACTCAGTGGTCCTGGATTCAGCCTGCGGTGCACTTCCTTTTTCTCACCTCTTCATGTCTATCCGAGGCAAAGTAGTTACTAAAAATGCACCACCCCTATGCACCAAGTGATACATACTTGATTTTTACTTCTTTAAAGAGTGTGAACTGATACAAGTCAAAACACAAGATCAAGAGTCAACCGCATAAAAGATAGATCAATGGTATTCATCTTCTAACCAATTCAGTGCAGCTGAGGTTGTGTGAAATGCTGCGCACAACCCTGGCACTTTCACAGTGGCATTCCGATGTCCGTGGATGCTCTCTTAGGTGCGCTGAAAAGACTTCTCTGTATTTTCCTTGGGAAGCCACCAGAACTAAGGCACTAAAATCTGTGTTCTGGAGAATGTAGGCTTGGAGTTATTTTTTTCAGTGGAGAGCGGCAGCAGTAGCAACAACGGAGCCCCGTTTATTGCACCTTGTCAACGCAGAGGGCTTGCTCTGGGTGGACAGCCCTGCGTCCCGCAGAAGCTGGCCCCACCACCACTCTCAGGAAGCCCATTTTCTGTCAAGCATCTTGCTTTTCTATTTTATTAGTTACACACCAAGGAAAATACTTGTTTTTATGGCTTCAAAAATTCTGTATGCATGCTTTATGTGTCTGATTTATATGTTTTTTTTCTAACTAGTTCCAAAAAGAAAATATGATCACAGGCAATTTTTTTTTTTTTTTTTTTTTTGGTAAATGTTGCAAAGCCTGACTTTATGCCATGGAACTGAAGCAGTGGATGGCTGAAGTCACCTCAGCTTTTCAGACTACTTAGAATGAAATCAATCCTCCCATGCAGCTGCAAGCTGTGGGAACAAGGTCTCTGTCTTACTCAATCTCGTGCTGCAAACATCTATCACATAATCAATTAATGCTAAGTCTTTTACTTGAATTTCTTCTAGCCACAGAACAATAATACACAAGATTTCCTTAGCGTCTTAGGAGCTGTGTTAGTAAAGTGATACATAATGGTGTATGTCGCACTTATAACCTCTGACTAAATATAGTCATATACATCTTTATCTGTCCCATTACATATATCGCTTTCAATTTCCAGTTGTTAGCCAGGCGTGGTGGTGCACGCCTGCAACCCCAGCACTTGGGAGGCTGAGGCAGGAGGATCGGTGTGAGTTCAAGACCAGTCTGGGTTACAATAGTGAGCTCAAGGCTAGCCTGAACTGCGTAGCGAGACCCTGTCTCAAAAAGACAAAATCAAAAATAGTGCAGTTGTTAGATGTTGATGAAGCAGACTACAGTGACTATGCAGCCTCTGAAACACCGTCTTGCATAAACCAAAACCTTCTTCAGAACCACTTTGTAGCAAATACTCAGTTCTCGTAGAATGACAGAGTTTGAGGACAGATAATATTTCTGCAGGAAAGCGAATGCGCAGTGCTTCTTTGCGGACTGTCATCTTCTGTCACATGTTTAAACAAAAATGTTCTGCCTCGTCCTTGTGTGCTTATTCATCGGAGCCATCTCTGCTGTCTCAGTATCTGTTCTGTCTGTTTTTATTTGTGCCTGGTATCATAAGGGTTTTGTTGTTGCCTGATGGCTACCCTGGTAAATTAACACATTTTTTTTTTCATTTTGTACGATTTGTGCAGCAAGGATTAAACATTGGATTGATATATTACTGTGTGTAGAGAAAAGAACTTGCTAAGTAGGTGAGCTTTAATGAACAAGTAAACATTTTCTCTGAGTTTGAGTAGGGCATACGTGGATTTTTTGTTTCTAATTAATATGAAGCAAGTAAACCTAGTTCTTTCAAAACTAATCATTTTTTTTTCCCATGAACTGCTACCCATCCTTGAAAAGGTTCAAATGTGAAATTTAGAAAAGTAAGGGCTGACCAAATAGCTCAGTGGATTAACGTGTCTGCTTAGGCAGATGCAGTAACTGGGGTTCAATCCGCAGCATGTCACACTGGCTCCATCCCTAGGGGACCCTGAGACAGCAATTGAGACTGGGTGTGGTGGTGAGCATCTGTAATCTCAGCTGTTGGGAGGCTGAACATAGGACGTAGTCAGCCCCCTGAAGATCCTGTAGACTCTTACCAAAAAAAAAAAAAAGTAATTGGAATATAGTAATTAGAACTATGAGAAAAATGTTTACCAGCACATCCACTTACTATTTTTGATTTGGAACAACTTTGTAATAGTGGCAAGAAAGGGAGCAGTGCTAGGATAGTTCTGAGAAATGCTGTCAATATTACCTTAAAATGAGAATCTGCTGTTCTGCTGTTTTTTGTTTTTTGTTTTGTTTTGTATTTGTATTTTAGGGAAGGATCTGTAAGGTCTCCAGGGGTCTCACTACTAGATTGGGCTCACATAGTGATCCGACTGCTTACAGCCTCCCACGAGCTGGGATTACAGGCGAGCGCCACCACACCCAGTCTCAATTGCCATCTCAGTGTGCCCTGGGGGAGTGCCTGGCACTGCAGGCCCTGGATCAAAACCCCAGGCCCCTGTGTCTGCTTGCAGGCACTTTAATCGGCAGAGCTGTTTCGATGGCCTGAAAACCTGGTGTTTCTGTATTTTATCATCTTCAATAAAATTTAAGTGTCTTGGGGAAAAATGCCGAGACATCTCTAAAGGATGAATTATCTTATGATTCTTCAATAGCCTCCTAAATGATTATTAATGCTAAAAAGCATCTTTGGCATAGCTGTTAGACTACCATGGCCAATAAGGTTAAAATATAACGTGTTGACTGTCCTATAATGGATGTTTGTAGCTTCATGGAGACGCTTGAAATCATGTGCTGAAAATGCATTTCAGATAAAGGAAGATTTGTGCACAGATCTGTAATCCCTGCACTTGGGAGACTGAGGCACGAGGATTGCTGCAAGTTAGAGACCAGCCTGGGCTACAAACTGATCTCAAGTATTACCTTACTTTTGTATCCAAATCATCTTGGTAAGCAATACAAACCCAGCTATTCATTCCGAAAGCAGAGATTGATCCTTTCACTGAAAAGAAGGAACTCCCTACAAGCACCAAGCTTAGCATTCCTGAACAGTCTACACATAAACAGGGCCAGAAAAGTCCTTCCTAGATGACAAGGTTTCCTAAGGGGTATGCGTGAAGGGTGAACAAAGCTTTTGGGAGATCTTTAGGTTAATCTGGTGTCCTGAATTTTTTTCTGTACAGTAAATATATGTACCTGAGGTACCCTTTACATGGACCACTTTCAGCGAAAATGCAGTAGGTTGGTGTAGAATTCACAAGATTCTACAGGGAAAGTCTCTATGAATGTACAGTTTTTCTTCAAACTAGCTTCAAGTATTCCTTCACTCTGCTATTTTTTTTCTGACAACAGGTCTACATTTATTCCTTTCCTTTCACACTGAAATCTGGCCACATGTCATTCTTGCCATCCCATGCCTCATCAGACCCAGAAAAAAATGCTCACACAGAAAGAATGCAGCCGAGTATTCTGGATGTGTCCAGCCAAATAGCTGGAGTTTGTCAGGCTTATCATGTTCAAAGCTGGCATTCTGTATTCATAGTTGGGAGTTATTTCTCCTGATGAACTGGGTTAGAGGTGGCAATATATCTTGGCTTGCAGCTCTAATTATAATTGAATGGAAACTAAAACAGTTCTAGCTGCCGGTCATTCTGTTTTATTCCTCATTTCACTTTGCTAAGAGATTTTCCTTTCTATCATAATAAAGGCAGGGCTCTTCTTTTATTCTCAGTTTCTCTTTGGAGAGAATTGCACACATACAATATCGCTGATCACTTCTAAGTTTTCTTAGGTTATCAGTTCAGAAATGAAAGAGGGGAATTTATGCAATATTTCTATAGTTAGCAACTATAAAATTTCCTCTCTTCTCCAAACATTCTATTAGTTTAGTTGCTTTTTTTTGGGGGGGGGGTGGCTGTACTAGGGATTGAACTCAGGACCTTGCACTTGCCAGGCAGGCACTTACAGATTCTGTCAATTTAATAACAGTCATGCTTAGCCTTTCATCTGTATGCTCCTCCATTTTGCTTAACTTTGATGCAATGTATTAATTATTGCAAAAATAAAAAAAAAATCAGCTCTCCATCCATACTCTTACACTGCATTTATTTCTGCATAAATCAAAGGCCAGGAGAGGAAAGGAGAAAGAGAGAGACAGAGAGAGAGAGAGAGAGAGAGAGAGAGAGAGAGAGAGAGAGAGAGAGAGAGA
>PVJA010007106.1:0-69963 GCA_004027025.1 Myocastor coypus
TTTTTTTTTTTACAGCACAATTAGCCTGCCCTGGGGATGGGACTGGCACAGCATGTGATGCCAGGGATTGAACAGAGGTCTTGTGGTTGCCTAAGCTTGCCTAAGCAGGCACTTTAGACTGCTGAGCCATCATGCCAGCCCTATTCCAAATGTTTTGACCTTTCCTGTTCTCTTATAAGTAGACCAAGTGGGTTCCTACCCCTGGGCTCTCTTTCCCTGCTGCTTGCTTAATTCCTCTGATCAAAATTTCTATGTTGGTACTTATAGGATCACAACAAAGAAGAAATAACACCACAAAAATTTCTTTCAATAGACTGCTGTCGTGGTTTGTATCTAGTTGTCCCCCTAAAGCCTCATGTAAATCATGTGGCTGTCCAGAGCCTGGCTCGAGGGGCGGGGCTGTGAAATGCGTGGCTCCAGGGGCATGGCTCAAGGAGGCGTGGCTAAGAGAGGCGCTAACAGTTAAATTGACACCACGTGCTGTCAGAGGCCACCCCCCACACCAGGCGGTGGTTTCACAGAGGCATGGAGCAAATCATCCGGGACACAGGCAGTGCCTCAGCCCCTCCTCCAGTCCCTATAAAGTGGGGACAGCATCTTGAAACCTCCTGGATGGGGCCCGGCGGGATGGCTCAGTGGTCTAAAGCGCCTGCTTGGGAAAGCTTGGGCGGCTTCAGGGACCACGGTTCGATCCCTGGCACCACATGCTGTGCCAGCCCTGCCCTTCAGGGCGGGCTGAGCCGGCCATAAAAATGAGTGAATAAACAAAGGATCTGAAACTAGAATAAATAAATAAAATAAAAAATAAAAAATAAAAAAATAAAAAAAAAAGAAACCTCCTGGAACTGTGAGCTAAATAAACCTTTCCTCCCCTAAGCTTGTGTGTCGGGTATTTGTCCCAGCAATGACAGAATAGTGACTGAAACAGAATTTGGTACCAGGGAAGTGGGGTACCACTTCTGACTACATGGATTACAAGTGTTTGGAAATGGCTTACAGGAAAAGATGGGAAAGATTCAGAGATGTCATCTACAAGTGAAGCACTAGAATGGACTCAGCTGATTTGCAGGGGAGATTCTGGTCAGAGCTTAGACCAGAAGACTGGCTTGAAGCCTGGGTATGAAGAATAGCTTATGAGCAGAGATTGGAAATGTTTGGAGAGGTCCTCTACTTGTAAAGAGCTGGGAAAGCTTTGGCTGTTCTCTAGAGGAGATTCTGGTCAGAGCTTAAACCAGAAGACTGACAGAAGGCCTGCCTTACATAAAGGTCAGGCTGGGGAGGTTTCTGCTGGAAAGAAGGACTGCACTGGTTGTTGGACTCCAGATAATTTGTGTTTTGACTTGGCAGAAAGGTTAGCAGAATTTTGCTCATGCCCAGAGACTTTGCCTGAGACTGAGATTAAACATGGAGGACTAACAAATCTTTCAAAGGAAATTTCAAAGCCATCGAATATTGGGGTAGTGGCATGGTTAATGCTGGGGGCTCTTAGTCAAATATAAGTTGAAAATGAAGAGCAAAGAGCCCAAAAAAATGATTTAAAATGTGAGTTTGGCCAGAAAGAAAACACCAGGAAGGCTGTGGACTGCAAAGATGGAGCTGAGATCTTCACTGCCCAGGAGGAACATGAAAATAGGACAGATGTCCTGAGGGCATCACAGGAGGTGGCAGTTTCTCACCCTTCACAGCCTCAGAATAGCAAGGGTGAGGGCCTTTGCTTTGAGGAGAAAGCCGCAGAGCTCCATGTTTCAGAATGGAGGCAGCAGCCACACCAGGTTGCAGAATGGAAGTGGTGGCCACAGCATACCACAGAATGGCACCAGCATAAAGAATCTGCTCCTCAGAATCAGGGTCAGAGTGTTCAGAAATCCAGGCACTGGACCCCTACAGCTAAGAGAGAAGGAAGCCTGACTAATGCTGCAGCTGGCAGCAGACCTTGACATCATCCACATGGCACTGGTTTTAGGTGCACGCAGAATGCAGGAATTCTGAGGTTAATTCTGAGGCTTCCTCCTTGATTTCAAAAAAAGACCTGGGAGACCAGACAGTGTGCCCCGGGGAGGGCAATGTGTGAGGCTGCGGGTGAGAATTCTACCTCTTGGAAACCTCAGAAGTTTGAAAAAGCCAGGAATGTGGATCATCAAAGGAAAACTGCACAGAGGGAGCGTAGCTGGCCTAAGAGAGAAGCTATGGGAGCTACCACCAAGAGTGCCATAGGGGTGGAGCCACATGGAGCTCACAATCTGCCACAGATTGCTTTAGATGTTCCACATGGAACTATAGGACTTAATGTTTGCCCTGCTGGGTTTTGGACTTGTTTTGGCCCCAGTGCTTTGAGTCCTCCTGTGTATACCTTTTGGAAGGGCAATGTTTATCTTCTGCCTCTGAATGTTCGATGTATGTAATTTTTCATTTGTGTAGGTGCTCACAGTTGAGAGTTTGCCTTGGATCTGGAGGAAACTTGGGACTTGGACTTTTCAGCAATTCTCAAACTGTTGGAACTTTGGCAACTCTTAGAGGTGGACTAAAATGCCTTCTGCAGAAAGGGATGTACATGAGACTTTGTGGGTCCAGGAATGTTGTGGTTTGTATCTAGTTGGCCCCCTTAAAGCCTCATGTAAATCATACAGCTGTCAAGAGCCTGGCTTGAGGGGTGGGGCTGTCTAGTGCTTGGCTTGAGGGGCGTGGCCTAAGGGGTCGCGGCTAAGAGAGGCTCTAACAGTTAAATTGACAGCATGTGCTGTCAGAACCCCCACCACCACCACCAGGTGGCAGTTTCAGGGAGGCATGGAGCAGATCACCCTGGACACGTCAGCACCCCAGCCCCTCCTCCAGTCCCTATAAAGTGGGGGCAGCATCTTGAAACCTCCAGGAGCTGTGAGCTAAATAAACCTTTCCTCCCCTAAGCTTGTGTGTCAGTTATTTGTCCCAGCAATGACAGAATAGTGACTGAAACAACTGCTTACTAAATAAAAATTCCAAAGCTAGGCATGTTGGTGCATGCCTGCAATTCCATACTTTTCATTTATTTATTATTACTTTTTTACAATAGTTAACACATTGCATTATGTCTTCGTCATAGTTGTTCAGATGCAATTCTATACTTCCAACTCTGAGGCAGGAAGACTGCTGAGAGTTTGAGGCCAGCTTAAATGCACAGTGAACTATTTCAAAAACTACAACAACACACATAAATAAATAAGGTTCTAATACCAATATCCAATGTACTACAAAATTGGAATGCACTTTGCATTTCTGGACTTTTATTTTTTTAATTATTTCTGTTTGCACTATGCAGTAGAGTGTTTGAAAGCTATTATTATCTCTCCATTGGCAGAAGCAATACAGAATCAAGTATTTGTAAAGAACTCTAGGCAGAGCTGCTGAGATAGCTTAGCAGACTAAGCTCCTGCTTAGACAAGAGCAGCAACTGGAGTTCAATTCCTGACACCACATTCCATGCTGGCCCTTTCCCCAAGCACACTGAACCTGTAAATGTCCAGGTGAGGTGACGCATGCCTGTAATCCCAGCACTGGGAGGCTTGAAAACAGGAGGATCACTAGGAGTCTGAGCTGCTTAGTGAGACCCTGCACAAAATACACAGAGAAAGAAAGAAAGAAAGAAAGAAAGAAAGGGAGAGAGAGAGAGAAAGAGAGAGAGAAAGAAAGAAAGAAAGAAAGAAAGAAAGAAAGAAAGAAAGAAAGAAAGAAAGAAAGGAAAAAGAAGAATTTATAAGGAACTCTAGGCAATGGGCAACCTCTGGCACTTCAACTACTCAGAAAGACTTGTGCTCATGTGTGGCAGCTGTTCCTGTGGTCTGTTTTCTGTCCAAGTACATGTTTCTCTTAGGCCCACCATTATAAAAATGCTCTGCCTTCTCTTGTGTTATTCAGGCACATGCTTAACTAGTCTGTTATGGTTTATGTTTAGTTGTCCTTCCAAAGCCTCATGTAAATCATGCAGCTGTCAAGCACATGGCTCAAGGGGTAGGCCAGAAGACCAGGGAAGGACTTGAGGGGCAGGGTCAGAGAGGTGTGGAACCATTAAACTGACAGCATGCCTCTCTCCTCCCCCTCCCCTCAGGACTGGTAGCCTCTCTTGGAGGTATTGAGCAGATCATCCTGACACAGCAGTGCATTGTCTCGAGGTCTTGCTATGTAATTCAGGTTGCTTTAAACTATGAAACCTCCAGTAACTGTGAGCTAAATAAACCTTTCCTTTCCTAAGCTTGTGTGTCAGGTATTTGTCCAGCAATGAGAGAAGAGTAACTAAGACAGAATTTAGTACTTCAAGAGTGGGGTCATTGCTGTGGTTAAACCTGATGTTATGGTTTATGTCTAGTTGTCCCCCCCAAAGCCTCATGTAGTCATTGGGCGGGGACTTCTAGAGTTTGAGACTTGATCCATGATCCCTGGGATTACGGGTTTTAGTGCTGATGGGATTATGGGTTGAAGTACTTCTGGGATTATGGGTGTAGTCTAAGGCGGAGGCTAAAATGGAGAGCCTGGATGTAATATAAAGAGGCAGAGAGACAGACTCGAGCTGGTGCTGCTACTCTGCTGCCCTGTTTGGTTGGCTGCTTCTGCCACCATTTTGCTGCTGTTCTGCCGCCATGAACTGGATGCTCCCAGCCCTGCTCCACTCAGCCTTGGGCCAGCCGAATATGGACTGAAACCTCCATGAACTATGAGCTAAATAAACTTTTCCTTCCTTCATTTTGAGTGTCGGGTATTTGTCCCAGCAACGAGCAAAAAGTAACTAAGACACCTGACCGTGTGGATTACAAGCTTTTGGGAACAGCTTATGGGAAGAGATAGGAAAGGTTTGGAAATGTAACCTATAAGAGAAATGTTAGAATAGCTTCAGCTATTCTGTAGGGAAGATTCTGGTCTGAGCTCATACCAGAATATTGACAGAAAGCCAACCTGTAAAGACCAGGCAGCAGAGGTTTCTGCTGGGAAGAAGGACTGCATTGTTTGTTGGACTTCAGATGATTTGTGTCTTGGCTTGGCAAAAAGTTTCTCTGAATTTTTCCCGTGTCCAGAGACTTTGTCTAAGATGGAGCTAAAACATGGTGAGCTGACTAATCTTTCCAACAAAATCTCAAAGCAGTCAAATATTGGGGTGATGACATAGTTATTGTTGGGGGCTCTTAGTCAGATTTATGTTAATAATGAAGAGCAGAGAGCCCAGTAGGATGATCTAAAATGTTGAGTTTGGCCAGAAAGGAAGCACCACGAAGGCTGTGGACTGCAAAGTTAGAGCTGAGAACTCCATTGCCCAGGAGGAACAGGAGAGTAGAAAAAATGTCCTGAAGGCATCACAGGAGGTGGTAGGGTCTTGCCCTTTGCAGCCTCAGCATCATAAACATGAGAGACTTTGCTTGGAGGAGGAAGCTGCAGAGCCCCGTGTCCTACAATGGAGCCAGAAGCCACACCAGATTACAGAATGGCATCAGCATAGAAAATTTGTTTTTCAGAATCATGATCAAAGTATTCAGCAATCTAGGCACTCAACTCCTACAGCCAAGACAGAGGAAAGCATGGCTACTGCTCCAGCTGGCAGCAGACCTTGGCATCATCCACATGACATTGGTTTTAGGTGCATGCAGAATGAAGGAGTTCTGAGGTTAGGAAGGCTTCCACATGATTTCAGAGGAAGGCCTGGGAGGCTATGCAGTGTGCCCCTGAGAGGGCAGTGTGTAAAGAAGTGAGAAGCCTACTCTGTGGAAACCCCAGGAGTTTGAAAAAGCCAGGAATGAGGATCATCTAAGGAAAAATGCAAGGAAGGAGCAAAACTGGCCTAAGAGAGAAGCTATGGAAGCTACCACCGAAAGTGCCATAGAGGTGGAGCCACATGGAACTCATGATTTGCCACAGATTGCTTTGGATGTTCCACATGGAACTATAGGACTCATGTTTGCCCTGCTGGATTTTGGATTTGTTTTGGCTCCAATGGTTTGTGTCCCCTGTGTATACCTTTTGGAATGGCAATGTTTATCTTGTGCCTTTGAATGTTGGTATCTCGTGCCTTTGAATGATAGGGGCTCACAGTTGAGAGTTTGCCTTGGATCTTGGAACAAACTTGGGACTTGGACTTTTCAGCAATGCTGAAACTGCTGGGACCTTGACAACTCTTAGAGATGGACTAAAATATCTTTTGCAGAAAAGGATATACATGAGACTTTGGGGGTTCAGGGACAGAATGTTACAGTTTGTATCTAGTTGTCCACCGAAAACCTCACGTAAGTCATGGAGCTGTCAATCATGCAGCTTGAGGGGTGGGGCCAGGGGACCCTGCCCTCCCCCAGGCCTGGTAGCCTGTCTTGGAAGTATGGAGCAGATCATCCTGGACACAGTAGTGCAGTGCCTTGAGTTCTTGCTATGTAATTCAGACTGCTTTAAACTATGAAATCTCCAGTAACTGTGAGCTAAATAAACCTTTCCTTCTCTAAGCTTGTATGTTGAGTATTTGTCCCAGCAATGAGACAAGAGTAACTAAGACATAGTCCATACTCCAAGGTAAGATTCATATATAGAAAATAGCCTTTTATACTTTATGTATTTTTCTTCAGAAACGTCAGTTATGTTTTCAAAAGTACTTTTTTCAGCATTATTGAGATATCATTGAGAAGTAAACATTATATACTTTTAATTGTACAGCTTGATGTTTTGACATAGGTATGTTGAGAAATGACTATTACAATCAAGCAAATTGGAATATTATGTCTCACAGTTATCTGTTTTCTTCACTTTTCCCTTTCCTCCCTCTTTCCCTCTTTCTCCTTTCTTCCTTTCCTTCCTTCTTTCATTTTTCCTTTGTGCTAAGAATACTTAAAGTCTCTCATTTCAGCAAATTTCAAGTCAATATTGCTCCACTAATTATACTTACTTTGCTATGTGGCGGAGCTCTAGAATTTATTCTCCTCGCAAAATTGAAACTTTGAGCCTTTTAACCAACCATTCCCTGTTTCACCTAACTGCATCACTGATAATAATCATTTAATGCATTGCTTCTACAAGGTTGACTTTTAGATTTCACTTATGAGAGAGCTCATGCACTATTTATCTTTCTGTGTCTGACTTAGTTCACTTAGCAAAAGAATTGCTGCCTTTCTAAGGTTGAGTAATATCTCTTTAAATATAATCACTATTTTCTTTATCCATTGATTAACCCATAAAAAATAGGTTGTTTTCATGCCTTGGCTATTGCAAATGACGCTGTGATGAATATGGGGATGATTAGATACACCTCTTTGAGCTATTACCTTCATTTACTTTGGATATCCTCAGTGCTTCTCAACCTCTCCAATGTCGTGACCCCGCAATACAGTTCCTCATGTTGTGGTGACCCCAAGCCAAAAAATAATTTTGGTGGCTACTTCAAAACTGTAATTTTGCTACAGTTATGATTCGGAATGCAATAAATAACATTTTCTGATGGCTTTAGGCTACCCCCGCTGGGGTCGCGACCCACAGGTTGAGAACCACTAATAGAACAACATGGCAGAATTGATGGATCATATAATAGTTCTATTTTAATGATTTGGGGAACTTCTGTTGTCAAAAGCAGTTATATCATTTATGTCTCCAGCAATAGTATACAAATATTCCCTTTTCTCTGTATCATTCCTAACACTATCTTTGTTCTTTTTATGATAGTTATTCCAGCAGATAAAAGATAATATCTCACAATAATTTTGATTTGATTTCCCTAATGATTAGTTACATTAAGACATATATATATATATATATATATATATATATATATATACCCTTTATCAGTTGGGTGATTACAAAATATTTTTGCCTATATCATAGGTTATTTTTTATCCTGTTGATGATTATTTCCTCTGCTGTGTAGAAGTTTTTTAGTTTGATAAAATCCTATTTGTCTGCTTTTGCTTTTGATGCCTGTGGTTTTGGTGTCATATTCCAAAAAGTAATTGCCCAGAGCAATTCCCAGAAGCTTTTGCTCTATGTTAGAGGTTCTATGATTCAATTCTTATGTCTAAGTTTTAATCCATCTTTAGTAGACTTTTATGTACAGGGCTAGATGTGTCTAATTTCATTCTTATGTGTTGAATATCAGTTTTCCCAATACAATGTATTGAAAAATCATTTCCCTCTGTTTTAAATTATAGTCTTTGTTATATTCTACAAACATCTGTTGAGTGCCAACTTTGTGAAATAGAAATAAAGCTGACAAATTAAATGGTGAGTGGGCCAAAGCCACTTAAATATCATACGATCTAGTAAAAGAGAAACATAATAAATCTTAAAAATCTGAAAATAAAACAGCAGTGGGAGAAGCCAAATAATAATTGACACCCATGTAATATAGGTATTGGGCTCAAATATCAAGCTAAGAGATGAAGGCGATGTAGGAGAAATAAAGACACCTCCAAGATTTCTAGATCATGTGTTCCTTATTCTGTTAATAGAAGTTGTGAAGTCAGGCAATAGTATCATTTGGTTATGTTCAGCTTTATGTTTTTGTGGAACACTGAGATGGAGATTTATAATGGAAATTGAAGGCCAAATAACGCCACAGTTTCATAGCACTCCTTGCAATAGCTCGCCCTGCATCTTCCTGGGTGTACTTTTATTCTGTTTTCATCATTCACTTGGCCCAAGCTCACTCTGCAGAGCCAGTTTCTTCCTTGCTCTTCACTTTTATGTTTTCATATAAACTTTACCCCCAAAAAGTAAAAAAAAAAAAAAAAAAAAAAAAAAAAAAAAAAAAAAAAAAAAAAAAAAAAAAAAAAAAAAAAAAAAAGGAGGGGGGGGGGAGCCTAGAAGGTATGTCTTGAAATCATCTAAATAACAGAGATAGCAAAAGTTGACATCATATCACTAAAAAAGAGCTTGTAGAGAAAAAAAAGAGCTCTGTAGAGAATGATGTGAATACTGATAACCTTCATCATTTTCATTGCAAACTCTATTCAGTGATTAGCTTGTGCTCGGCACTATGCCAAACACTTTGCATACATTAATTATCACAATAAGGGAATACATGAAAGCTATAGTTATGACTAATTAGCTATTAATACACACGCAAAATTTAATTTTCCTGAAGTAAACTCCCAGATGATTTCAAGGTGGAAAATAATGAAGGAAGGGTTTATAGAAAGGACGTAGAAAGAAGGCTAAGTTTTAATGTCTGCTTCAGAGAAGAATGAGTCATTTCAACTGTCAATCATTAAAATAGAAATTCAGTGAATGTGTATTGAAAAGTTTTGAAGGGATATAATACATTCTTTGATCACTGAAAGAAAAAAATGGGATTAAAAAAACAATGAAACAAGTAATACATCTTTATAATCTAAAAACATAGCTCTAAACATTTTTACATTTTAAACTATGAGATAGTTTTCTTTTGTTTGTTTGTTTGTTTTGGCTGCCTCAGGCTGCCTTAGGTGTTGGTCTAGAGATCGAACCTCTGTCTTTGTGCATGACTTTCCAGTCATGCTTGCACAGGCACTTAAACCACTGAGCTAACTCGAAAACCCAACATTATAAACTATGAGGAATATATCATACTTACAAATTTATAACCATAGTGAAAGCTATAAATAAAGTCATGTAAATTTATTCATCAAATGAACAAAAATATGAGAAAATAAAAACAGATCATTATCATCTCATAAAATACACAAAAAATCAATTCAAAAGCAATCAAAGACCCAAAGTAAGAACTAAAACTATATAATTCTTAGCAAAAAAAAAAAAAAAAAAAAAAAAAAAAAAAAAAAAAAAAAAAAAAAAAAAAAAAAAAAAAAAAAAAAAAAAAAAAATCAAAGGAGTCAAAATATAACTGACAGTTTCAAAGTATTACCATATATTTACATAGAATCATTATTTTCAAATGTCTGTTGGACATTGTCAAATAAATTGATTTCAGATCAAAGGATGATTTCAACAAAATTCAAACAACAGAATTTACATTTTCTTTTCTTAGTGAAAGACTGTGCTTTATCACTCTAACTGTATGTATGTATGTATGTATGTATGTATGTTTGTATGTATGTTATGGCTGGCTCAGCCTGCCCTGAGGGTGGGACCGGCACAGCATGTGGTGCCAGGGATCGAACTGCAGTCCTTGCAATTGCCTAAGCTTGCCCAAGCAGGCACTTTAGACTGTTGAGTTTTAATCCTTTCCCCCTTGTTAGTTATAGGCTATTAGTCTGCTCATGTTCTCTGTACTAACTGGTTAGGAAAATATCCTATTTCAATTAAATATTCCAGACCTTTCCCATCTAATTGTTAAACCTTAGTTTTTTGTTTGTTTGTTTGTTTGGTAGGACTGGGGTTCAAACTCATGACCTTGCACTTGCCAAGCAGGCACTTGTGCCACAGTACTATCCCCCCAAACCCCTAAACCTTAGATTCTTGAAGCGGGATTTCAGAACATTTATTTGGGAAGATAATTGATTTTTGAGTCCTTGGATACCTGAAAATCTCATTCTCTCTTTATTTTTGTCTACCTGGTAATAAAGGACCAAGATAACTAAGGATGGATAAGACTTCAGCTATTGTGTCAGGCAACAAAGTTGTTACAAGAAGTTAGGGACTATTTCTGTTTCTTTTTTGCTTTTTAAAGATTATTTTATGAGCAAGTGTTCAAGTACCTGTGGGATGTCATGTTTCTATTTTTCATGTTTGTCTTTTTTTTTTAATTCGAATGTATGTATTTGGTACAGGGTCTCACTCTGCAGCTCAGACTTTAGTGGTGCTTCAGTCTCAGACTCTTTAGTGCTGAAATTATAGGTATGCACCACTACACCAGGTTTTGGTGACCTGCTCAGCAGAGGGCTGGCACACATGCCTTACCAGGGATCAAACTCAGGAACTTGTGCTTACCAGGCAGGTGCTTAGACTACTATCCCCTGTCCTCTGTTTCTTTAAAGAATCTGATTACATGTTTTATTTTTACCATAGACTTATAGAAGATTTGCCTTTTCCTGGTTCATTTTAGGGGATGTAGAAAATAATTTTCAATATCTGCTATCTCATCATTTTAGGTAAAAATTGAGATTAGTCATCTAATTCTGTAGCTGAGTATGGCAGCTTTAGAATATGAGCACAAAAATAGACAGCAGCGGCTTCCTATGCTTGAGATCTAGCAAAGAGGCTGTGACATCAGGCTATGTACTAAGAAGAGAACCTAGCACTCAGATAAGTGCAGTACAGGGCCAACCATACAGAGATACTGCATAGGAGGGTGAATGAGGGTGCAATAGGTAGCTTTCCTGTGAGAGTAAGAAAAAAAGATAAATCACCAAAAGTTGTTATTTGCACAAAAAGTAGGTCCACTAGAGATGAAAGAATGTCTACTAGAATAGCCTATGTTCAGATTATATCATTGTGCTTTCTACTGTATAATTTTTCTTTATCATTGTTATGGTTTGTATCTAGGTGTTCTCGTCAAAGCCTCATGTAAATCATGGGGCTATCAATTGCATGGCTCGAGGGGCGTGGCCAGAGGAGTAGGGCGGGGCTTGAAGGGTGGGGCCAGAGAGACATGAACCATTAAACTGACAGCATGCCCCCCCTCCTCTCCCCGCCTGGTGGCTTCTCTTGGAGGGATGGAGTAGATCATCCTGGACACAGCAGCACACCAGCCTCTCCACCAGTGTCTTGAAACCTCCAGTAACTTCCTTCCCTAAGCATGCATGTTTCAGGTATTTGTCCCAGCAACGAGAGAATAGTAGCTAAGACAATCATTTTATCTCTGACTCAAATCCATGTTGTTGCACTTGCCATTAACTAGGTTCCTAAGCAATCTTTCCTCATAGATACCCACCCTAATTAAGGAGCAAACATAGATATCCATTTTCCCCTCTAAGTATGCTGCCTCTGTTTTAATCATCAGGTCTGAGTTGTCTGCATTTTTTTTTTTTTTTTGAGACAGGGTCTCACTGTGCAGTTCAGGCTGGCTTTGAGCTCACTTTTGTAGCCCAGGCTGGTCTCGAACTCACAACGATCCTCCTGCCTCAGCCTCCCAAGTGCTGGGATTACAGGCGTGAGCCACCACGCCCGGCATGAGTTGTCTGCATTTACTCTCCATGCAACCAATATGCCCAAACTTCTGCAGTTATGCAGATGCAGTGAGTGAGAACCACATATGAGCATTTTCTGTATCAGAGAATTGAAAGGATAGACTAAAGTTAACACTGATTTGGTAAACACATACTGGCTATTACACATGCCACAAGTATTTAGTCTCTGATGAAAAGGCTTTTGATGATTCCCTGATTAGATAATTGAGATTTATAATTCATGTCCTATTACATCCCATGCAAAAGATTTCATGGTCTGCTGAATTGTAGTTAAGTCATATCCCAGACTCAAACTCTGGTGCTGTCCTTCCAAGTTGTGTTTCTTCTATCAATGTGCATTGCACCTTAGATGACCTGCTAGACTGTAAATTCCTCGAAGGAGGACAGTAACTATTCATGGAGTTTCTATATTTAAAAAAGGGTTGTATAAAAAAGGCTGAGAAATGAATAGTTAATTCCATTAATAGAATATAATTCAGATTTTTCTGAATTTAAGCACATTAATATTTACTACTAAGTGCTAGTACTAATACTGAGCTGAACTAGAAATAAAAGAAAAAAAGCTAAATTGGAATTTACATTTGTGTTTCATAATGTTCAATCAGAAAAGTACAAATTTATCTCCAGCTCAACTCTCCCTCCAATGAATTGCACATGTGATCATTTTCTCTTAAAATATTACCTCTAATTTCTGCTCAATTTAAACCTGAATCAGCCAGGTGTGGTGGCACATGCCTGTAATCCCAGCACTTGGGAGGCTAAGACAGGAAGATTGGTGTGAGTTTGAGGCCAGTTTGGGCTACAAAAGTGAGCTCAAGGCCAGCCTGAGCTGCATAGCAAGACCCTGTCTCAAAAAGACTAAACAAACAAACAAACAAATAAATAAAATAAACCTCAAGCACGCCCATCCATATGGCTGCAAAATGGTCCTATCTTCTAAGTGTGGGTTTATGCCATAATCTCACTTACCATTGACTCATGCTTAACATTTTCTGAAAGAGCAAGAAAAAAATTGTTGAAAGTGTTTCTTTGCACAGAGAAGGTCCAGTAGGGATGGAAGAAGGTATACTTAGAATATTTTACACTCCAATTTTATTAGAATCTTTTGATTTAAAAAATGTATTTAATACAGTCTACAGGATCTACAGGGTCTCACTATGTAGATCAGACTCATAGTAATCCTCTTGTTTTCAGCCTCCTAAGCCCTGGGAGTACAGGCACACCCAGGATCGAACCCTGGCTGCTGTGCTCTGCCTCAGCAGGTGCATTAGGACTCATAGTGACTCTCCTGTGTCAGCATCCCCAGCACTGGGATTATAGGTGTGTGCCACCACACCCGGTTTTGGTGACTGGCACAGTGGCACAGCATTCAGAAAAGGGGATCCAACCTGGGTCTTTACACTTTCCAGGAAGGTGCTTACACTACCAATGTGCTATCTTCCTAGCCCTAATTATGCTTCTTGAGCATTCCCAGGTTAACCAATATCATGGCGCAGTTAGGAATCTTAATTATCAGTGTATCACTCTTCTCCACTGGTGAAAATGTATCCTGTTCCCAATGTTCTTGCTGTTGTGAATTATGCTAGAAAGAACACACTAGTACATAAGTCTGTGTGAGTCTGATCATATCCCTAGGCTAAAACTCTATACCAGCCAGGATTTTAGCAGATGCTTGATGATGTAAAGTCTTTAGTTTAGCAGTCATCAATGACAACACTGACTACCAGAGAAGCAGCTTAAAGAATGGTGAGAACTTTAGGGATCATCAAAGAAGTGCTTTCCACTCTATACCTGAAGGAGAAACAGAAGGCTACAGTGCCGTGGAACACAGAGCTCACCTCAGCTGAGGATGAGGGGCTGCTCTGAAGGGGGCCATGACCCTAAAGCTGGATATGGTCCTGGACCAGCAGCATCAACAATGTCTGTAAGCTCTTAGGAACAGAACTTCTTGGAGTTCTTTATCCCTGCTGAATTGCAAATAAGGCCCCCAGATAATCTGGATAGGTAAATTTTGAAAAGTATAAAGCCGTTCATAAAACTGTGGCTGTGATAGGGGGGCTGCAGGTGGAGGCATAAGTATGTTTAATCAAAAAATACAAGCTGATATCTCATCCTGGAAATTAAGGTGTCTTCATGGGCTTAACCCAGCTGGAAGCTACAGAGGAGGGTAGCCCATGAACGCAGCCCTCAGGAGACTTAGGGGAGGTCAGAGAGGAGAGAGGAGTGGACTGTAATGCAGAGGGGCAAAAGAAGGACGAGCCCAATCCCTTTGTGAGAATTTCGCACTCAAACAATGCAAACATTGTAAAGTCTCTTAAAACACATTAACAAATTATTCATTAAAAAACTTTTGAATAAACATTTACCAGCAGTAGCTGAGACTGAGAGTCTGGTGGAATTCTTGCTAAGTTTTGAGAATGATTTTTAAAACTCTGCTTAGTTTCATAAATTAAACATGGTATCTCAGTCTTGTTTTAATTTGTATTGCTTTATGTAAAACAAGATTTTTTCTTCAGTACCAAAGATTGAACTCAGCTGAACTACATCCACAGTAATATGGATATATATATATATATATATATATATATTTTTTTTTTTTTTCTTTTTCTTTTTGTCTTTTTGAGACAAGGTCTCACTATGCAGTTCAGGTTAGCCTTGAGCTCACTTTTGTAGCCCAGGCTGGTCTCAAACTTACACTGATCTTCCTGCCTTAGCTTCCCAAGTGCTGGAATTCACAGTAATATTTTTAAAAGAATTTTTAAAACTGTCTTGTCGACTGTGACAATTTACATTACATTTAAAATATTAAGCCAGGCGTGGTGGCTCACGCCTGTAATCCCAGCACTCGAGAGGCTGAAACAGGAGGATTGGTGCGAGTTCGAGACCAGCCTAGGCTACAAAAGTGAGCTCAAGGCCAGCCTCAACTGCATAGCAAGACCCTGTCTCAAAAAGACAAAAAATAAAATAAAACAAAATACAATATTAAAAAACTCATTTTAGGGGAAGCTTTCATGTTCCAAAATTCATGATCTAAGAAATGAATCTTTTATGGGAATGAATATTGCTCTTTCTCTAATATTGTTTAATGTTGCAAATATAAAGGAAAATAAGAATCTTTTTGCTCTCAAAGTTAAAAATAAACACCATACCAACCATCTTCTCCATGTTTTAAAATAAAAATAATATTAGAAGTTCATGTACTTTCCCCCCCTCATATAAACTCACTGAGAATTTGGATTTCATGTGTTACACACACACACACACACACACACACACACACACACACACACATATATTAGTTAACATACTACATATGCATTCTGAAAAGAGATTGTTAATCTGACAAGAACATAGGTTCAGATCTTAGCTGTATCATTCCCTTATTCCATGATTTTTACCTAAAATGTAGTAATATGAGCCATAGTTTTCATAGTTGTAAACAGGTGTAACAGTACCCATCTTACCAGAATTCTGTAAAGTTTAAATGAAACAAATTATGTGCTATAACCTCTATGTCACAACAATTAATATATTAAAATTTAATTGCCAGTGTGATAGCTTTAAAAGGGAATAGGAACTGAATGGATTAGTGCCATTGCTACAGGGCTTCATGGAATTAGCTATCACCCTTTTGCCCTTTTTGCCTTCCACCAAAACATAACACAGCATTAAAGGTGGCATTTCAGAAAAAGAAAGCCAAGTTCCCTAGACACCAACCTTGCTTGTACCTTAACTTGGCCCTCCCAGGCTACACAAAGATGGGGTGCAAGGTTCTAGTCTTTATAAATTACTCAGGGTCACTTTGTTACAGCAGCAGGAACAAACTAATATAATACATCAATACTTAGAACAGCTTGGTGTACAGTAAGTTGTCAAATATGTGACCAAAATTTAAAACAGAGATGGTTTCTTTATATTATGTAGAGCAGGTACTGTAGGGCAGGGGATGTAGCTCAGCGGCAGAGCACATGTTAGCATGCATGCGGCCCTGGGTTTGATCTTCAGTGCAACAAGAGAAAACAGTGACAAGAACAACAAGATACATGCTCTGTATCTAGCCTACTACTTTGTCTAAAACTCTAGCTCTGCCCTTTACTAGCGGTCTGACCTTTATTGTAAAGTGGGGATGGTAATGATTCCACTTCATAGAGTTGTCACAAACATCGTATGGAGGATATGTTTTAGCACACTGAGAAAGTGTGAAAGACTAAGGATTCCAACTGCACATTTGAATCATCCATGCACTCCCAGGTTTATGGAGCCAGGCTGGTGTAATGAGGCTGGAATAGGACTATCACATGGACAAGATTCAAAAGAGCCTCAGGCAATTCAATGTGGAGGGAGAGGATTCTGTGGTGGCTTGTGTCTAGATATCCCCCAAAGCCTCACATGGTCATCGGTACGGCTTTTCAGAAGTGGCTGGATCTAGGGTGTGTGCAGCCGGGATCAGGAGGTGATGCTGAGATTGATTCATGGTGAGATGCCAGCATTAAGGCTTCTCTTTCCTTGGTGTGAGTCGTACCGGTCCTAAGGGTCAGTAGACTGGATAAAGCATGAGGGACTCAGAGGGTCACTACCTGTTCCTTGCTGTTTCCTTGCTACTGCATTGCTTTGCTGCCTTCTGCCTGCCCCGAGCCATTCTGCCTCGGCAAGCACCCTCTGCCGTGCCACCCTGGTTGGACCCAGCCAGTTATGACCTGTAATCGGTATGAAACATGACCTAAAATAAATCTTTTCTTTTTGAACTTTGGTTGTTTTTCATCATGTCTCCGCAACAAGAAAAACCAATTAAAACAAATTAGAACCTTTAATGTAAGAAAGGCAAGCGACTAGACATTTATAATTTCTGCAACTAACATTATGGTTCCTTTGAAAGCCATTATTTTGCTACTTGTTTTCTGTTTATCATATTCATTCTGTTCCTTTTGCCTCTTGCAGATTAAGTGAATCTTTAAAAATATTTCATTTAATCTCTCTTAGTAACTTGTCCTATTTTTTATGTTTCTCCCCCTAGGATTTATAATATTAATTTTTAACCTAACACATTCTATCTTCAAATAATACTGTATTATTTCACATATAATAAAGAATCTTAAAAGCATGGTGGAGCACACTGTGTTCAGCCAGTACTTTGGGAAATTAAGGCAGGAAGAATCCAAGTTTGAGCCCAGCCTGGATGATTTAAACACTTTGGTGAGAACTTGCCTCAGAATAAAGAAATAGAAAAGTATAGGAATGTAGTTCAATGTGAAGTTTTTAGATATCATCCTAATATAAAACAAAACAGGATAAGAAAAGACAAGACAGAGACAATGAGATATCTCAGTGGACTGCCTGCTTAGGTAGGCCCAGGGTCTGGGGTTTGATTCCCAGCACCACATGCCACACTGGTCCCACCCCCAAATGTGCTAAGCAGGCCACGGAGACTGGGCGTGGTGGTGCATACCTATAATCTCAGCATGGGGAAGGCTGAAAACAAGAGGATCACTATGAGTCTGAGCTGCATAGTGAGATCCTGTACCAAATAGATTAAAAAAAAAAAAAAAAAAAAAAAGGGAGGGGGGAGAAAAGAGAAAGACAAAATGAAACAAGACAATATCTTACAAAAGTATACTTCTATTACCTACTTACCCTCTCTTATTTACATTAATGTTGTCATACCTTTTACTTATAAACATCAAAATGCATTGTTATTTAACTTTGCCTTAAAGGTTCAATTATTTTTAAAGGAATTTTTAAAGGAGAAGAGATTATTTTATATTTATCCACATACTTAACATGTATGGTTTTCTTTTTTTCTCCCAATTAATTTTATTGGTACATTTTAGATATATATAATGATCACATTCATCACAGAGAATTTGTGCCTGCACATGATATAACTTGTTTCTTTTTTCCCCGGTCCCTTCCCCATCTCATTTACAAAAAGCTTTTCTGATTTTTGTTTGTAATTATTTGCACTCAGTCTAAACGACTTCCTTTCCTATTTGTTTTTTTTACCCTGAAGTTCTTCTGGTAGCAATTTTTGTTTTCCATTGCTGTTGGAAAAAGTTCCTATTTTGAATTAATTTATTGAAGGATGTTTTCATCCAACACAGAATTCTAAGTGGGATGTTTTATGTCTTCTGACACAGTAAAATCCATTCCAGCAGAGATTCTTAAGGTTTGTTCTCTTGCAAAGGATATTTCTTTTTCTTTTGTTTCTGCCTCATTTTAAGATTCTTTTAAAAATTGTATCCAGCAATTTGATTAAGATGTTTGGTGTAGCTTTCTTTTGTGTTTATCCTGCTTCTTGAACTTCTTGAATCTATGAGTTTTTAGTTTTCATTTAATTTGGAAACACAGAACACCAGCCGCCCTCTTTTCAAATAAAAATTTCTGCTTCCTGGCACCCCTCTTTGTGCAGTAGCAACTACATGTAAAATTCTGCTTAGTTATTCCCTTACAGAGGCCCCATTTTTATTAAGGTTATTTCCTCTGTAGGTTTCAGTTTGAATAATTTCTAATGCTGAGTCTATAAGTTTATTGATTTCCTTTTAATCTCCTTTCAAATCCATTCAATGAATGCTTTATTTCAGATACTACATTTTTTAATTTAAAAGCTCTAACTATATCCTTTTTATATCTGCCATCTTTCTCCATTATATTTATGTTTCCTCTAAGCCCTCAAGTTTATTTATTTATTATTATTATTATTATTATTATTATTATTATTATTATTTTGTCTTTTTTGAGACAGGGTCTTGTTATGCAGTTGAGGCTGGTCCTGAGCTCACTTTTGTAGCCCAGGCTGGTCTCGAACTCGCACCAATCCTCCTGCCTCAGCCTCCGAGTGCTGGGATTACAGGCGTGCGCCACCACGCCCAGCTTTGTATTATTATTATTATTTTGTCTTTTTGAGATAGGGTCTCACTATGCAGTTCAGGCTGGCCTTGAGCTCACTTTTGTAGCCCAGGCTGATCTCAAACTCACACCGATTCTCCTGCCTCAGCCTCCCAAGTGCTGGGATTACAGGTGTGCGCCACCATGCCTGGCTTGTTTTTAATCTTTAAAAATTCTTTTTAATCTTTTATTTATTTGGTATAGGATCTCCCTATGCAGCTCAAACTTGTAGTGATCCTTCTGTCTCAACCTCCCCAGTGCTGGAATTATAGGTGTGTGCCACCACACCCAGTTTCAGTGGCTGACACACCTGAATTCCCAGGCTGGCATGGCATGGGGTACCTGGAATCAAACCAAGCTCCTTGCACTTCCCAGGCAAGCGCCAAGACCACCAAGCTATCTCTTCAGCCCAAAGATCTATCATTACTTAAAAACTCATATAGCTTTTCAAATTTTTCTTTTTTTATGTATTTAGTTCATGGTCTATAGCTCACTTTTGTAGCCCAGGCTGGTCTCGAACTCACACCGATCCTCCTGCCTCAGCCTCCCAAGTGCTGGGATTACAGGCGTGCACCACCATGCCCAGCCCTCAAGTATATTTAAAGCAAGTGTTTGACTCAGGACCTTGTGTTTTCTGCATCCTCAATCCCTATAATTTTTTTTTAAAGAGTGACTGAAATACAAAATGCATTTGGAAGACTTAAAAAAATTAAGGTTTATTGTAATTGTTAAAGTTTAATTATTTGACCAATCTTATATACCTATATCTATTAATCTAAACAGATTTGATGATGAAAATATGTAATACAACCATTGTTAAATTTTTGTTCTTGTTTTGAAATTCTGTACCATATGTACTCTTGCTTATTACTTTTTCTTTGTTTCTGCTATTTTTACTCTTTAAAATAAAATTTTAAAGAGTAAAAAAAAAAAAAAAATAAAGCAAGTGTTTGAAAATTCCTACAAGTGAATTTCATCATTTATTGGTCCATTGCTATCAATTCATTGTATATATATATATATATATATATATATATATATATATATATATAAGCATTAATATATTTGCTTTTTCTGTTTTGTCACATGCCTAATGTCATATGCATGATGGCATATGCCTGTAATCCCTACACTGAATTTTATTTAATTTTTTATTTTAGGGAAGGGTCTACAGGGTGTTCAAGGTCTCACTGCTAGATCTGACTCATAGTGATCTGCCTGTTTACAGCTTCTCAAGAGCTGGGATTACAGGCACATGCCACTGTGCCCAATCTCAGTTGCCATCTCTGCACACTTTAGGGGTTGGGCTGGCACAAACCACAAACCCCTGGCCTCTGTGCCTGCTTGCAAGCATTTTAATCCTGGACTAGTTGGCCAGCCCTCACATTAAATTTTAGACTAAAGTCTAGAGTTTTAATTTTTTTTTAAAGTATTTAATCTTGTTTTGAAACAAGTTAATTTACTTTCAGGATAGCTTGATCTTTAGGCTCTTATTAAGCTTTGTCAGGATGAATCAAGAGTAGCTTTTACTCTGTAGTTGGATTAAACTCATCATTAAAAGATTATTCTTAGGGCAAAAGGGGTGTTTGGGGGAACAATTAAAATATGATATGTGTTTTCTCTCTAGGTGACTCTCCTTAGGCACACTATATATCTTTAATCCCTCAGGCTTTCACAGAGAGCAAATTTGTCAAGCAATGGCCGTGACTCATCCAGATGGTTGACACTGACAACAGTTCTACAAAACACTCAACATAGTTTCAAAATAAATCCTGAGGGCATTTGACTGACCTTGGGAGATACAAAAGTTACATGTTTTATTATACAGGTCTTGCTTTAACTTGCACTTAACCACCCAGCAGAAAAGTTTAACCACGAGGCATAAAACATAAAGCTAGATTACTATGCTGAGCTGTAAAAGGCTTAAATCAACAGCTTCCAACATTGCCAGCTTTGCCAATAACCCACTGCAATTATGGAACATTGGATTATATATGCAACTACGTTCTCTTAGTTTGATGAGAAGTAATTTTTTTGTACCAATAATGATTAGAAAAATTATCACATCTACACCCTGTGCTCTGTATAACTACTGGGAAGACAACAATATGCATTGTATCAAATACTGGAAATGTACTACTACTGTGTTTTAAAACTGTTACATTGTTATTTCTTATTAAATGCAATAAACAACATTAAAAATAAAATAAAATATGCTATGTGCATACACCAACCTGCCAAAATAGAATCCATTAATCTGTATAACTAATATTCACTAATAAAATAAGTAAGAAAAATGGTTAATTTACTGAAGTCTTAGTGTCTCTAGTGTTTAACCCTTTCTCTTAACTTTGTTGTTTAGAACCTAAATGTCTCCTATGTCTTAAAGAAATCTGGGAATTTTTCAGCTTACATTTTCTCAGTAGTTTTTAAACCATCCGTATGTTTCCCTCTATAAATTCTTTATTTCAAGTGTATACATATATATATATATATATATATATATATATATATATATATATATGGTACAGGGTCTCACTGCACAGCTTGGACTCATAGTGATCCTCCTGTTTCAGCCTCTCCAGTGCTGGGATTACAGGAGTGTGCCAGCACATCTGGTCTTGTTGCTGATTCAGCAGGCCTGGGGGCAGGGCCAGTTTACATGTGGTGCTGAGGATCAATCCCCAGTTCCTTTTCTTGCCTAAGCAGGTGCTTAGTCTACTGAACATTTTTTTTTTCTTTCTTTTTTTTTTTTTTTTTTGTGGGACTGGGGATTGAATTCAGGCCCTTGTGCTTGCCAGACAAGTACTCATTCCCCCAAGCTATCTGCCCAGTGTTTCACCGAGCTATCTTGCTGGTCCTTTTACTTCATATTCCTAGAGAACAGGATAGTGTTCATGCCAACTTTTTAAAAGTATCTGTCTCTCTCTTTTTCCTTCTTTCTTCCTTTCTCCCTCCTGTTTACTCTCTTTTCTCTTTTTCTTTACTTTTCTTCTTTGTCCCTCTTACAGTTTTTGTTATTTATTTGTTGACATAGCTCTTCCTCCTAAGTGTTTGGCCCACAAATTTTAGCTACCTCAGTTTCATGCTCCTCAGAGACCCCTTCAGTCTTCTTGGACTCCACCTTTCAACCCCATAATCAGCAAAGTAGCTTGAGAAAAAAAAAAATCAAGATGATTATTTCATTTAAATAACTTATTTCCTTTTCCTTCAGGGTCAACAATCTTACATGACCTATCATTTAGTATCTTATTATTATGGCCTGTGGCTGGCACAGCATGTGGTGCTGCGGGTCGAACCGCGATCTCTGCAGTTGCCTAAGGTTGCCTAAGCAAGCAAGCGCTTTACACTGCTGAGCCATCTCACCAGCCCTAGTATCTTTTTTTATTTTTTTATTTTTTTATTTTATTTATTTATTTATTTTTCTTGTTTCAGAATCTTTGTTTATTCACTCATTTTTATGGCAGGCTCAACCCACCCTGACAGCAGGGCTGGCACAGCATGTGGTGCCGGGGGATCAAACCGCAGTCCCTGAAGCCGCCCAAGCTTTCCCAAGCAGGCGCTTTAGACCACTGAGCCATCCCACCGGGCCCCCAGCCCTAGTATCTTAAAATAAATGTTTCTTATATTATGTCTAGTTTTCTAGATGTTTGTCAAGCGGAGACAAGTCCAGCACCAGTTCCATCCAGACAGCTGGCTCCAAGGCAGAGTGGCACATGGCACAGGATACCAGCTCATGGAGGCAGAAAACAGCAAAGATTGGGTGTGTGAAATAGCTCAGCAGACTAAGTGCCTGCTTAGATAAATGAAGGGGCAGGCTCAATCCTGTACCACGTGCCCTGCCCCCCCCAGGCATGCAGAGCCAGGCAGGAGACCTGGTGTGGTGGTGCATGCCTGTAATCCCAGCACTGAGGAGGCTGAAAACAGGAGGATGATCACTGAGTCTGACCTGTGTAGCAAATGCAGTAAGAAAAGAAAAGAACGAAGAGTAAAGGGAGAAGCAGTGGCTGCAGCAGCTAGTGTGCCTCTCTCCCCTCCTTACATTGTATTCAGACTCTCTACCTCAGGGTGGCTGTAGCGCTCACACCCATAATCCCAGCATCGGGTCATGACTTGATCACATACTCTAGAAGCTGCCCCATGACTGCACTTAGCTAAACACAAGAGAAGCCACTTGAAGCTTGGTTGTGTACCAGAACAGATGCTAGAAGGTGCTCTGTGTGCCTGAGCAATCTTCATCCCAACTTGAAATACATGCTTCAGTTTACAACAGTTTAAGCCAAAAATTTTGTAGGTACTAGGACTTGAACCCAGGACCTTGTATGTACAACACAATCTGCCCACTACTATACTACATCACTTTTAATGTTTATTTTGAGACAAAGTTTCAATAAATTGTCCAGTTTGGTCTGGAACTTGTGACCTGCTTCAACCCTCTAAGTAGCTGAGATTATAAGTGTAAGACATTGTAGCAGGCTTTTTCTTTTTCCTGTTTTTAAATTATTTTATTTCACATCCAATTCCAGTGTCAATTACTGTAAGAAAATCTACTAAACCAACACTTATTTGATTCTTCTTTCAGAAAGCTACACATAATTATATATAAATAACAGGTTTCTAACACAAGTATAAGTTAATGATCATTTTAGATTATTGCGTTATTTATGCAGCTTAATTAATTGAACAGTTGTTTGGCAAGAAAAATTAAAGAGCTATTAATTGACACTTATTATTTGGATATTACCCAAATTAAGGCATTTTATTAGTTAATGTTATCCATTAACTATTTTAATTGCCCTCGATAAGTGAACAAAGCAACTCTACATCTCTGCAAATATTCCCAATGCACTTTGAGAAATCCGCAGAATATACTGTAGATGGCAAAAAGCCTTTTACACCCTGGCCAAAACACTGACTTGCTGTAAACACCCTGTTAAAACACAAGAGGGTTGTGTTCTTTGCCAATAAAAGTGACATTAACAGAATGCTTTTCTTCTAGGAATGCAAGTAGTGGTGTTTTTAAGAATATCGGGATTTGTTTCCTTTGCTCTCAGTAAACTCAGGCAGTGCTATAATACAAGTACTGGCATTCTTTTTTTTTTTTTTTTTTTCATTTTACTTAGAGGTCATGCCATCAATGAACAAAAAAACAAACAAACAAACAAAAAAAACACTTGATAATTCACAGGGTTTTTAAAAAATTTTTTATTTCAGAACAAAACTTGTAAGATAACATAGTATACTCAAAAGATCATTGCAATTAAGCAACCTAGGTTTTAATCCTAGATGCCAGTAATTTGCTGGCTTTGGCTGAAATGTAGCTCATTCATCATCACGAATTCAATACAAAGAAATTTCTTTTCTGTGCATCTGAGATCATCCACAGGACAACAACCCTGACCTGACGGGAGTGAACAGTGAGGTCGCTGGAGGTACAGATCATGTCCTGGGGGCAAGAGCATCCTGGGGAACAAATTATTTAACTGATTTTAGATTCACACGCAGTGAAATTAACTTTTTAATTGGTTTTTCAAGTGCTTGGAGTCACGTGATCGTCCACACAGTTAAGGTTCAGTGTGAACACTTTCCTTTTCATTTCTTCCTACAGCACCTCTGTAAACAACCCTTTCCCCAGGCCACTGGTCTCTAGTAGCCCTGTTCTGTTGTCACTTCCTAGAATCA
This sequence comes from Myocastor coypus, assembly GCA_004027025.1. Taxonomy (NCBI): domain Eukaryota; kingdom Metazoa; phylum Chordata; class Mammalia; order Rodentia; family Myocastoridae; genus Myocastor; species Myocastor coypus. The sequence goes on from PVJA010007106.1 coordinate 24,624, forward strand.
TGTAAATGAAATCATAGCTTGTGTAGTCTTTACAGACAGGCCCAAAGCTCCCTTCCTCTTCCTCTTCTCCTTCTCCTTCTCCTTCTCCTTCTCCTTCTCCTTCTCCTTCTCCTTCTCCTTCTCCTTCTTCTTCTTCTTCTCTTCTTTTTCTTTTCTTCTTCTTCTTCTTCTTCTTCTTCTTCTTCTTCTTCTTCTTCTTCTTCTTCTTCTTCTTCTTCTTCTTCTCCTTCTTTTTGTCTTTTTGAGACAGGGTCTCACTATGCAATTCAGGCTGGCCTTGGGCTCACTTTTGTGGCCCAGGCTGGTCTCAAACTTGCACGGATCCTCTTGCCTCAGCCTCCCAAGTGCTGGGATTACAGGCATGCAAAGCTCCCTTCTTATAACGGATATTCTGATAATTCCCCTTTTATGGTGCTCAAATAGAATTTATAAATAAGTACCTCTATTCTGACACATATAGTTTCATAATAACTGATATGCACAAGAAAAGTAAACACCAATTTATAATAAAATAAGACAAATTTGAAGTAAAGATGGTTGAACGCAACTATTTTGGACCCAATGAGCTAATCAGATGCTTGTATTTACGCTAATGAAGTTTAGTTTTAAGGTGAGAACATCAGAGACCATTTACATAGTAACTACTCTATATAAAAAGTACAAACATATGGAAAAAAAGAGGGCTAGGTGGGCTGATCTAATTTTTCTAAAATGTGAGCAATTCTTACTAAAGCCTGAACAGAATCAAGTATAACTTTGTTTTCTGACATTTCACAGAATTTTACTATTCATAGTAGTATTCTGGAAAATTCAGTATGTATTAGAAACTGTGCTTTTTAACAGATTTTCCATCTGTGTGAAACACCAGTAGGGTAATGAAAAGATGTATAGATTGAGACAGAGGAATTGTGGCCCACACCTGTAGCCTGAGCAGTCAGGAAATCTGAGGCAAAGGATCACAAGTCTGAGCACAGCTTGGGAAACTTAGTGACTCAGTCAGACCTTGTCTCTAATTTCAAAATTAATAAAGTGGGGCAGGGATACAGCTCAGTGTGAAGGCCTTTTATTCAATTCCCAGTACCTCTCACCCCAATGTTTAGACTTAGGGGGCTGGGACTACAGCTCAGTGATAGAGACATAGAACATATAAGGCCCAGGGTTCAATCCTCAGCAAAAGAAACAAACAGTGTAGACTTAGGTTGTGTATATCTAGAGCAGTGTTTGACCCTGTCTTGTCCATAGCAAGATATCTGTATCCTTGGCTTAGACCACATAGGAGCCCATGCAACCTTGAGACACTGTAAAAGCAAAACACTCTCAGGGATTTCTCTAGTGCTTCCCAGTGGCCTACAGCTGAGAGTCACTGGCCAAGACACAGACACAGTCCCTTCATGTCATCCGGTAGTCTCAGCCTGGGTTGATACTTGTTCATCTGATGAGTACAGGTTGAATTTCTCAGATAACTTCACATTAGAAAGACAATACCCCAAAGTGCTACTTTTGTGTCCTAGTCTCCAGAAAGTTATTGCTTCCCATATGGGAGGTTGTATTATTTATTTATTTATTTTCTGTAAATTATGATGTTTTGACATTTTAAAAACCTTTATGGCTGGACAGGCCTGCCATGCCAGCCCCACCCCCGGGGCATGCTGAGATGACAATTGAGACTGGGTGTGGTGGCTCGAACCTGTAATCCCAGCCCTTGGGAGGCTTTAAACAGGGAGATCTGATCTAATAAATCTTTTTTTTTTTTTTTTCTTTCTTGGCAGGACCAGGGCAGATCCGATATAGTAGTGAGACCCTGAACACTTTGTACACTCTTCCCTAAAAAATACAAAACAGACCAACAACAACAAGAACAAAATTCAAAACTTTTCAGGCTAGAAAGACGCTTTTCTGGCTGGCAGTCACTTGTAGAAATGGCAGCAGTCTGTGGTGATATGCAAACTACCCAGTCCAGAGTCATGCTTCCCGGTAGTGGCTCTATGCCAGGAAGTAGGTTTCTTCTGCCTTGGATCCTTCAAGGCCAAGGGACTATGCTTAACTTTAGAGTCCTCTGAAATTACCCAAACTAGCCCGTGCAAAACTGTCCTGGGAGGTTTGCCTTTTTTCCCCCCTGCTGCTCCCTGTCCTTATCATTTAGGGGTACAAGTGACCTTGCATGGTGTGCTGTGCTTCTTGTTTCTGGGACCTTGAATATGATAGGCGTGCATGGATCTTCCTGGGGCCTTTCTTCAGTTGCTCTTGGTTGATCATTGCTATCATCCTAACACAGAACAGAAGGGCAGGCCAGAGAGCTCAGTGGACTAAAGCGCCTGCTTAGGCAGACACAGCGGCCGGGGCTCCATTCCCATTGTGTCTTGCCAGCCCTGCTCCCAGGGGGTGCTGAGAAGGCACTTGAGACTGGGTGTGGTGGGTTGCCTGTAATCCCAGCTCTTGAGAGGCTGAATATAGGTGGATCATTATGAGTCTAATCTATGAAGTGAGACCCTGTAGCCCTGTACTAAATACAAAAAAAAAAAAAAAAAAGACACAGAACAGAAAATTAGTAACATGTTATTTTCGTTTATTCTAGTTCTTTCTTTAGCTTGTGTAGTCTAAAATAGTCTCTGAGATCTAGACCAAGTGGGAAGTGACAACACTGAGTTTAATTCACACAAAGCAAGTTCTTTTTTATGTTAACTCTGCCGATGTATTGTCTCCTCTTTAACCCTTGCTTCGTAATTAGCTGATCTTGAAATTTTGAAGGTGTTCTTTAAAAGCTTGTGATTGCATGTTTTTAAGAGTATGTTTACAATGAGTGCAAATGGTCCTCTGTATTTAGCTGAATGAAGCCAGTAAAATAAAATAGGATTGTTTGATTTTAATTATTCCCATGAGTGGAAATATAAATGCATCACATTCCCAGGAAAGATGCCTCAGGAAACTTGAACAATCCCAAGAGTGAGAGCAAGGTACAAGAATTCATGTCTGATAAAGAGTAAAACAGGGCCGGGCAGATAGCTCCATGGCACAAGTGCCTGCCTGGCAAGTGCAAGGTCGTTTGAACCCTGGTCCCGGGGGAAAAAAAAAAAAAAAGTAAAATTACAGGCTAATATTTAAATGAATTTAAATGAAAAAGCTGCAACAAAGTACTAGCAACCATCCTGATCAAGTGGAATTAGTAGCAATCAATAGGCTGCCTTCACAATACATAAAGGCTTTGGTGATTTTTTTTTTAATTGTAAAGATCATTGTTTTTAGTTTATAGAAAGAGTTTTCAGAGTCCTGTTGCTTTCTTTGAGAACCTGGTTGATGCTGCTAAGATTGCACAGTTGATGAAACTACACAGCTCCCGTTCACTAAATGATCAACTTTCTATTGTGATATCTAAAAGGCAGAGCCAGAGTCTCTGAGGGAGTAAGTATGTGGGTCCCTGAAATTCAGAAATAAATATCCAAGGCATTCATAAGAGCTTCAGCTAAAACTAAATTTTTATAGGCTATCTGTAGAATTTTGAAGATATTAGTGACTTTTGTGAGGGAACCAAGTATATCTTTTGGGTCCAACTATTACAGTAACTCTTTAAATACATATTTAGGTACTTGAGAAGTATCTATTATATTCAAAGCGCTTTGAAATGAGAAACATTCTTTGAACAATGAAGTTGGAGCTGAAGCCGAAGAAGCTAACCACTCAGAGTTCTCCATGCTATGGAGGCATTCGAATGTGTTCTTCCACTCCTCATGTACTGGGCAGTGAAAGGGCATTCCTTTTTTTCTACCTATCATAAAAAGCGGTTTTGTCAAAAGTCACGGGGATGAAACAGAAACGGATGAACGGAAACTAACAGATATGATTTGCTGAAGATGAGATAGGCGAGGCTGCTTGGCGGTGCCGTCGTGTGAAGAGCGAAGGGGCACCGTGTTCCTGGGATGATGAGGACGGCTGAGCCGCGCTGTGCCGCAGTAATGAGCTGTCAGGTGTCGTGCAGCTCTTCAGTGACAAATCGTGTAAGCAGCATCGCAGGAGCTACAGGCTCAGGAGGTGACAGCTGCCTACCCTGTGAGAAACTGACTGCAGTACAAAAGAAAACCTGTTTCTATTCTTAACTTTTTTTTTTTTTTAATTATAAAAGCGTGTGTTTTCATCTTCTTAAAATCAAATCAGGAAATACGAGTGCATCATGTTCATTAGTCCCTCCTTCCGTTCTCACCTTCTACAGATGATCACTAGAAAGATCATATAATGTCAATCTCTCAGGAGAATTAGGCATCACAAGAGGAAATCAGGCTCCACCCATCATTAGGTGCATATAGTTAGTATGCGTTACATCTTAGGACTGCACTAAACTCTGTGCTTGGCCGATCGCTCTTTCCTCTTAAAATCTGATGGCTCCCTTGCCATAGCAGTGTGCCACGGCGAGTGGCTACTTCCTTCCTTCTCTGAGCCTAGCTCAGGGCACAGCAGACATGCCCAGCCTCAGTCCAAACACCTGCAGTCACCAGCATACCTCTTCCGGAGACTGCATGACAGTGACAAGCAAAAGGTAGCTTGCCTGGGTGACTGGAAGGCTACCCACTGGCAAGAGCCTCCTATGTAGTCCTTTTTTGTTGTTTTATTTTTTTAAATTTTATTTATTTTATTTTTTCTTGTTTCAGAACTTTTGTTTGTTTATTTATTTTTATGGCTGGCTCAGCCTGCCCTGAGGGCAGGGCTGGTGCAGCATGTGGTGCCGGGGATCGAACTGTGGTCCCTGCAGCCGCCTAAGCTTTCCTAAGCAGGCGCTTTAGACCACTGAGCCACCCTGCTGGGCCCCATATCTGCCTGTTCCCCTATAATGATCCCTCAGAAGGAGAGCATCAGCTCCCTCGGATGCCTTCTCCCTCCCTGTCCCTCTGTCTCCCCTCTGTGCCATGGATCACAAACTCAGGAACCTGGCAGGAAACTAGCAGGTCCAAGCAAAGGTGCAGCTGGATTGGACAGCTGTGCTGTTATGCTTTTCTGAAGCAGAAATACTGTTCACACCATAGGATTCTCCCTTTACAGAAGGAAATAAACTCAATCAATTTTTAAGAGAAGCCAGAAGTCCAACATTTTATGAGCAATTTTTTAGTTTGCAAATATTTTCAGCTAAGTTTTAATGTATCCCGGTACTATATTTCTCTTTTATTTTGCTTTTAAAATAAAATTTATATTTTAGAATATTATTTAGCTTCACTACAAAACTGACAAAGATAATACAGAGTTCCCACATCATTACCCTCTTAATCTTCCCTGTTACAGACACTTATTGGTTAGGGTTCTCTAGGGAAAATATTATACATATATTTTATATATAAATATTATACATATATATGGAGAGAGATATTAATTCTTATTGGTTGGGTTCTCTAGGGAAAATATTATACATATATTTTATATATAAATATTATACATATATATGGAGAGAGATATTAATTCTTATTGGTTAGGGTTCTCTAGGGAAAATATTATACATATATTTTATATATAAATATTATACATGTATATGGAGAGAGAGAGAGGGAGAGAGAGAGAGATATTAATTGGCGGCCTGTGTGTTAGAGCTAGAGGATCCAGTAGCTGCCTCACTGGTCCCAGGCCCAAGGCCTGGAAAGTCACCTATCGTCACCAGTGTAAGTTTATGCTGCAAGGCTGAGGCAACTGGAGATCTATGTTCAAAGGGCTGGAGAGATAGTTCGGTGGTTTAAGTGCCTGCCTAGCAAGCATAAGGTCCTGAGTTTGATCCCTGATACCAATTAAAAAAAGAAAAAAGAAACCTTGCGTCTCAAAACCAATGATGAAGACTTAAGCTCTTCCAAAAAGAGACAACTTTCTCTTTCACTTTCTTTTTTATTTCATGAAGGCTAAAAGCCTTCAGGATAGGCTGGTACCACACTACCCAGAGTAGGACTTCCCCTCAGTTCACTTGTCTACATGTCAGTCACCCACAGAAACATCTAGAAGTGCACTTTACCAATCTGTTAGGTATTTCTTAATCCATTCAGATTGATATTTCATGATGAATAGTCATAATATATCATGCTAATATATTTATATTTATGTAATATAGTTGCCATAATTATCTTTTACATTTTAGTGAACACATATTGGCAGTACCTAATGGTCACATTCATTGTGAGAAATTGTTACATTTACATAATGCATCTCAATTACTTGTCATAATTTGTGAACCCATACCTAGCCATTATATTTTATTTATTTATTTATTTATTTATTGTTTGTATTTCAGGGCAGGGCCTATGGGGTCTCACTACACAGATCAGACTTGTACTGATTCTCCTGTTTTCAGCTTCGCAAGTACTGGGATTACAGGCACGAACCACTAAGCCCAGTCTCAGTTGCCATCTCAGTGCACCCCTGGGGCAGGGCTGACAGAGCAGGCTGGGGGTCAAACCTCCAACTCCTGCATCTGCCTAAAGCAGGTGCTTTATCTAGCCATATTATTTTTTCCATATTATTAATAATAACAAACTTAATTATTTAGATTTGCTTAGTTTTAACCCAGTGTCCTTTTTATTTTCCTAGGTCTTATGTAAGGTTTCATATTATACTTTTCAAATTTTTTTCTTGTTAATATCTGTCTGAACAGGAGGATCATTACAAGTCTACCTGTGTAGTGAGACCCTGTAGACCTTGTACTAAATACATTTAAAAACTAACATCTGTCTGTTGTACATAGTGGTAACAGTCCTCATGTGGAGATACAGAGTACACGCACATAACACACCTTATTTCTTCAAACATGCCTTTCTCCTCCCCTCTCCCAACCTCCTTCTATTCTTTGGTTCTTTTTCCTTTTGCAAAAGTTCATTATATTTAATGAACCTTTGGTTCCTCTTGGTTGCAACAATTTCTCAAACTTTGTTTTGATGATCTTGACAGTGTTAGAGAATACTGGTCAACGACGTGAAATGTCCCTCAGGTGGGATTTTCTGATGTTTTTCTCATGATTACAGGATGGCTCAGTGGTCTAAAGCACCTGCTTGGGGAAGCTTGGGTGGCTTCAGGGACCGCGGTTTGATCCCCGGCACTACATGCTGCGCCAGCCCTGCCCTCGGGGCGGGCTGAGCCGGCCATAAACATGAGTGAATAAACAAAGGTTCTGAAACAAGAGTAAAAATAATAAATAAAATAAAAATTATAAAAAAATAAAATAAATTGGTTATGGGTTTTCAGAAGAAAAAATCACAGGAGTAGAGTGCCACTTCTCATTATGCCATATAAAAGGTAAATACTATTGACATATCATTGTTTGTGTTGACCTTGATCCACCTTGATGAGGTACTGTTTGTCAGATAAATATGCATGACACATCTACTTTTATTATTTTTCCATACCATGCCCTATTGTCACTATGCACAATTCATATTTCAGAAGTGGGAAGTTATGTGAAAACAATGTCTACAATGTCCTGTAACCTCTCCCCTCTTTTCTGCAGCTTTGTTTTCTATAATTCTAATTACCCACAGTTAACTTCAGTCTAAAAATATAAAATGAAAATTTCTAGAAACAATTGATAAGGTCTTGAATTGCATGGCATTCTGAGTAATGTGATGATGTTTCATGCCGTCTCGCTTCATCCACCCCAAAACAGTTAAGCACATCCACACTGCATAATATGCTGCCTTCCCATTAGTTACTTATAGTCCTTTCAGTGGTAGGTTATTGCACTATCACAGTGCTTGGTTTTTGTTTTTTTTTTTTTTTCTCTGTCTTTGAGACAGGGTCTTGCTGTACAGTTAAGGATGGCCTTGAGCTCAGTTTTGTAGCCCAGGCTGGTCTCGAACTCTCAGCAATCCTCCTGCCTCAGCCTTCCAAGTGCTGGGTTTACAGGCATGCACCACCAAGCCCGGCTTCTTCTTCTTTTTTCTTTTTTTTTGAGTGCTTGTTTTCAAGTAACATTCTGTAACAGCTTAATATCATGTCACAAAGTCTACATCATTCACTTCCCTTCATCTCCTAGGCTTTGTGGTAGACCCCATCACCACAAAATGAGGGGTGAATACAGTACAGTAAAATACTTTGGAAGAGAGTCTAAATTCACATAACTTTTATAGGGTATTTTGATACATGTAATTGTTCCATTTCACTATTATTATTAATGTCTTACAGTGATCAATTTATGAATTAAATTTCATTTAGGAATGTGGAAAAACAGATTGTATAGCACTTGGTGCTATATGCAGTTTTAGGCACCAACCAGGAGTTTTAGAATTTATCTCTTGGAAAGTTGATCCTGTCAACTTGGCTAGATTACAAGATTCCTGGAGGGCTGACTGGATCATGTAGGCACTAACCTTATCCAAAGGCTACTTCATCAACGAGTCAACCTACTGATGAGTTCGTAGCTAAGGATGAGGGTCACTGTGTTCGATCTTGGAGACTGGGTCCAGTTTGCAGCTCCTCCCCCTTGGGCCCTTTCCAACCCACTGTGCCTGGGACCACCATGAAGTGAGCAGCTTTCCTCCGCCATGAGCCTCCTGCACGGTGTGCTTGCCTTGGAGTTAGCTGATGATGGACAGAATGAGCCTGTGCTTTTTTTTTTTTTTTTTTTTGTATGAGGGATCAAACTCAGGACCTTGAACTTGCCAGGCAGGCACTTATGCTACTGAGCTATCTTCCTGAACCTAAGCATATAATTTTATTTTTTAAAATTTTTATTTATTATTATTATTATTATTATTATTATTATTATTATTGCCTTTTTGAGACAGGGTCTCACTGTGCAGTTCAGGCTGGCCTTGAGCTCACTTTTGTAGCCCAGGCTGGTCTTGAACTCGCACTGATCCTTCTGCCTCAGCCTCCCAAGTGCTGGGATTACAGGCATGGGCCACCACGCCTGGCTAAGCATATACTTTTAAAGTTATGAGTGCCAGGTATTTTGTCCTGACAGAAGGAAAGTTGATAATGGGATGAGGAAAAAAGGCTGAGCCATCCATCCCCAGTCCTCACCTCCCTTTGTGGCTTCATCTTCACTCTTCCCCTTGCCCTCTTTAATAAGTACAATCGCTTCTTGTACTCTAGGTCAGCACCTGAAGAGCATCGCAGTGCCATTCTTTGTCCTTTTTACTCCCACACTGCTGCTTTGAACACATATGTGACCCTTATCGCTTTCCCTCCCGTGCTCACTTCTCATTCGATAGGCAAGGCTCTGTAAACATTCATTATCTTACAAGGCCTTCCTACAACCCGATGTGCATTAAGAGACCTTCCCACAGGTCCCCATATAAACAGCGTATGTCCCTACCATGGCATTCATGTTTTATTTTTTTTCTCACAGGCTCTATCTACATCAGTGTCTTGAATATAACAGGTATGTAATAAATCCTCATGAAGTGAGTGAAGGAGTTAATGAACAAATAAATGGAGTTGAAAACATAATTGATGAGCGTGAATCACACAAGGAAAAGAAGCATATTGGTCTGGAAAATAAATGGGAGAAATTTCAGATTAGAGAAAGTTGATTTCTCCTACCACATTATATCAAAAATTCTATCATTTGCAAATATTTGTTGTCACACACATTCATATGAGTAGGTAAATTTGAAAATATGACTATTCTAAATGGGAAGGCTACTTTGATGTCTCTGTAACAAAGAAAGGAGAAACAAGTCTGATTGATATACACGGATATTCCCACTAAAAGACAGGCCTGACTATTCCCTAAACAGCTGATAGTTGCATAACACAAAGTATATTACTTCCTTCTTTCTGAAATTCAAGAGATCTGAAGTCTGAGACTTTTTAAATAGCATTTTTCTCTACCTAAGAAAGCAAAATGTTTCTAAGCATCCTATGCTGGAGAGAAGTGAACAGAGATTATTGTGAAAGGGGAAAATGTCCTCATAGAAAGAGAGATTACCATTATCATCAACACCAAATTCAACTGCTACTGAAAAGCTTCACACAGAGAACATTAAGGAAGGAAGGAATTTCGTTTCTCTCAAGGAAAACTAATTTGTATGGATAGCTCTCCCTTAATACTGTAAAGTACTGTATTTGATGCAACAGTCTGTAGAGGGCACCCTTGCACCAAGAGCCATAGTAGTTTGATAGCTGCTAAGGAGGAAAATCTTCAATTATAATCATACACTACACGTCAAAGAAAATGTGTATTGTGTTGGGAAATTATCTTTACTTGGCATTATAAAATCCAAGAGTTTTAAAGGTAATACATTGACACATTAAATAAATGAATACTCACTGAAAGGAAAGCAATATGTTGGAACAGATGCTGTCAAAGCGAGTGCAAAGAGGTAAATATTTGAAAGGAAAAATGGCTGTGAAGCTTTGGATGCAAACAGTTATGATTTACTTATCAAAATGAGGTAGTGGAAAGGAAAATGGGCTTCAAAACCAGAAAGCCCACAGGCTGCAGTCGTTAGACTACAAGTCTGAGCCTAGCTTCGGAGAGTTAGTTACTTAGTGAGCCACTCTCTCAAAACAATAAAGAGAGGTTTGGAAAGTAGCTCACTGGGAAGGCTTGGGGTTCAGTCATACCTGGGATCTGAATTACTTTCCCACTGGATATCTGTAGTCCTTTTGGTGGAGTTTTAAAGCCTGGTTTCTCTATCAATAAAACTGGAAAAATAATAGTATCTACTTTGAAGACATGTGAAGAATAAGCATGAGAAAGTACTTTATAAATGACACTATAAGTTCAATGCTCTAATTGTAGTTCTTCTCTACTTCTTTCCCTCTTGCCTATCAGTTGATAGGTAGGCATATTTCATCATTGGACATGAATAGTTTTTTTCCCCAGCAACTAACTTCTTAGGACTTAAAGTTTACTTAACTTAAAGCCCGCACAGGTCCAGCTTTTCTTCAGTGGTTTGTTTGCTTTTTCCTTTTGGAGCGTCTACTATTATACAAAAGGCTGAGTGGAGCACCACGCCCAGTCTCAGACACTTAATCCTTGAGGCATTTGTCTCTGCAGCATCTGGGTGCTAAAGAACAAACGAGAAGTAAACAAAACTCTTCTGAGTCTGAGAGCAGAATTACTAAGCTTTGGGGAAACTTTTTGCTTCCATTTTCTTTGCACAGCGAAGCAATTTGACAGGAGGTAGAAATCCTCTGCTCTGGCATTCAGGTGGGTATGGGGTTTTTGCAGACACCCTCTGCCTGCCGGGCGCACGTCTCTCAGGCCAGGCCAGAGCCTTGGTCTCGCTCCTAAGAGCCTGTGATTTCACGACTGTGCAGGTCCCTCAAGTTTTTATAAGCCACCATCAAATACTTTAGGGGACCTCTGCGTTCCAGGGATCAAGCCCAACTTGGTGTGGGTATACGGAGGCTTCTTCTAGACGTTGCTGGGCTACCAGGAAGAGAAACTTTGGCCACCTGTTGGGCGCCTGGGAAGCGCAGCTCGGATGCGCTGCGCCATTCTGGCCTCCAGGACAGCTGCGCCTCGCTTAGCACTGGGGTCATCATCACGGTCCTTACTTAGAGCACAACAGGCCACAGGGCTGCCCGCACCCCTACCACCTACCCCTGTGCCACTTCTGGCCAGAAAAGGACGCAGGGATGTCCTTAGGGTCCTTCGGAGTGCGCTCCTAGCTCATCAGCATCCAGATCGCAGGTGCCCAGCGCGCGCTGCACCTGGTTCTCCCCCCACAGGGCGTGGTCGCGCGGCCCCGCCCCCGCGCGCCCCCTGCGCGCCCCCGCACCCCAGCGGCGGCCTAGCGGACCCAGCTCCCGGCTGGCACCTCGCTCGCGCCAGCCTTTCCCGCTTTTCCTTGCTCTGCGTGTTTGACCCCTCTCGGCGGGCGCTGCCGGGCGTTTTGGCAACTTCAGCCTGGTCCGCTTTGCGTCTCGCCCGCGCAGCCCCTCCTCTCTCCTTCCCTCCTCTCCGGCTTTCCCAGGCTTGCACGTTCCGGAGCTGGGAGGTTGCGCGCCCAGTCGTCGAAGTGCACACAGCTCTGGCCGAGAGGGCTGAAGCCCAGCTGCGAACTTAAGGGTTGCAGGTCGTCCAGGTGCAGCAGAGGGACTTAAACTCGCAGCAAGAAGGCCGCCTGCAGCATGTCCCGGAGAAGCGCCTTCCCGTTCGCCGCGTTGCGGCTCCTTAGCATCCTCCCGTGGCTGCTCGCGCTGCGGGTAGAGGCCGGGCAGCCCCCGGAGGAAAGCCTGTACCTGTGGATCGATGCCCACCAGGCGAGAGTGCTCATAGGTGAGGCCCCGGCGTCCAGCGCCCTCTCCTGCATGCGTGCTTAGCTCATTAAACTAGGGGTAGATGCAGGTAGCGTATTTTAAAACTTCCAAAGCCAACTGCTCCCCCTTTGAATTGGGTATTTCCTATCCGAAACCTTATAAACTTCTCGAGAAGTCAAAGCCTATCATGCTAACTGGTTGTTACCGCCCTCTGCTTTTAGATGCGTTTAGCATTTTTTTTTTTTTTTTTTTTTTTTGCATAGTGAAGGTATGCCCGTTCTTTTTCCTGAATGCATCCTTGTTCTTTTTTCTGGACATTACCCTATTAACATCCTTCTCCTTACATCAGGAGGAAAAGTAATCTCGGTAGCTCTATTGGTAACGGAGACAGGTGCTTTGTGAAAGGAAGTGGCATGTTCTCACTCCCTGGTTTTCTTTTTGCATAGTACCTTCTGATTTGGATTCTTGGCACTCCACCTAGCTTGATAGCTCTGCTTATTATTTTAAAACAGGATTTGAAGAAGATATCCTGATTGTTTCAGAGGGGAAAATGGCCCCTTTCACACATGATTTCAGAAAAGCACAGCAGAGAATGCCAGCGATTCCTGTCAACATCCATTCCATGAATTTTACCTGGCAAGCTGCAGGGCAGGTAAGTTCTGATAACTGGAAAGGATGGAGGAAATTGCTCTTTGACGTTGTACTGCCTGATGGCAAATAGAAATAAATGGTCGCAGGTGGTGTAGCATGTTTTATAGTTTTCGAGAGTAATTTCTCATAAGGGCATGAAAGTAAACAAAAAGGTGAATTCCCACTTATTCAGAGTTAACACATAAAGATTTTTTTTTTTAAAAGACAAGATAAACCGTGTGGCTAAGCTCACATTGTAAGTAAGACTTGGTGTCCTGAGGCTGCTGGAAATACAAACAATACCAAACATTATGCATTTTAAACATTATGCATTTTAAAAAGCTGGTATAGTGAACATTATTCACTGCAGTATGACCCGTATATATTTCTCTTAGAAATTCAGATTTGAAACGTATCATATAAGAATGCTGCAATATTGCAGCCTGTTTATTTTCAAAGTTACTACTTATTAAAAGAAAACACTATAAATGTAACTGTTTTAAACTGAGAAACTGCTTTGGTTCCTTCTACTTGCCTGTCATAGTGTGGGCATCTCCATTTTAGCTCTTTTTTCCCCTCAATTTTGTTCTTTCTGTTTTTAAAAGTTCTACTTCTAAAATAGGTTAAGTCCACGCCTTCCAACATTTCCATTGCTATGTGGTAAAAAAAGAAATGATATTTGGGGTCCACTGAAGTTCACAACAGGAAGGTGGTACATTCTAACACCCCCTTTGGCTGCCAAGGTCACCAAGGCTCCTGTTGTCCCACAGGGAAATGCCTTCTTTCCACCTTCAATCCCATCCTGATAGATATCTTAAGGAAAATTAAATTTAGAATGCTGTGAAATCAGTCATAAATCTGCGAATGGCCTTTCATGGGTATCTCCTTTTCTTTTTATCAAATCTGTTTATTTATAGTGGACCACTTTTCCTAAGTCTTGAGACTAATTCTATATTTTTAAAAAAGGCATTTTTGAGTCATACTTTTTTAAGGCTTTTAGAAGGTAGATTAAATGGCACCCTACTAGATAAAAGCATTTGGGAACTATAAGAAAGACAGAAAGTATCAAGAGCTTTTTCTTTTTTGCATATGAATTTGTATTCTGAAGAATGCAATTCAGTCTCTTAAGTTGCTTTGTAACAGTACAAGTATGCAAACATTGCAAATATGTTTGTTGAATACAGAATAGATTGGCATATCCTGCAATATCTGCAATATATCTTGTCAAGGTTAGGGAACATAGTAGAACTCGGATAAAGATGAAATCACTAGCATTTAGTTTTTCCTCATTCTCAATATTTTCCGGATACTTTACCCAGGTAACTAAAGAAAACCTTAAATCTTCTTATGGGCAAGGCTGGCAAGGGGAAAGCATCTGCACAGTGTCAAACTGCAACAGGTTTTAAAATATTAGTTAATTTGATTAATTTTACTCACCAAAGTTACATGGATTTTCATTGCCTGAGTTTCAAATACAAAGAAATTTTGAGGATGAGAAAAATGACTTCAGTATCCATTAACTATTTTGAAACACATCTATGGTTACAGCCAAGCTACATCAAAACATTTATATGGAAAATGAAAAATCCATTCCGTTACCCAGGTATTTCATCTAAAGTGTAACAAACACTTAGGTGCTTCCACAATAATACACATCCTTGCTTAATTAAATTTAAAATCTGATATGTTTTATCAACATGTAGATAAAATTTAACTATAGGATTGAGGACTAATATATGCAATAATATGTTATCCATTTCCAGTAAATTGTTATTCCAGTAACCAAAGGGTTCATGTTCTACTTGAGAAAAATGCAAATAAAATTTACAATGAGGTTTATTTCTCCATGTTGAGTTGTTCAAACCTTTAAAAGTGCTTCAGTATGTGGGAAGTTGCACATAGCTGTATGTTGCTGATATTTGTGTTAGTAATTTTGCAGGGCAGTTTGACCAGGCTGGTAAAAGTCTTGATACAAATTCTTTAAATGGGAAAGTTTACTTCTACACCTTCATCCTCAGGAAGGAATTGTAAATGTGAATAAAAATTAGATCTAAAAGTGCTCTGCATCGTGCTGGTATACAAGTTAAAACAGTCTCAACTGAGTGTCCAGCAACAGTAGCAGAAGAATAAAGTGAAGCAATAGTAAGCATACTCTAGATTTTTTTTGAGGCTATAGAAAGAGATTCATGACAAATTATGTAGCCTGTGACATAATGTACTCCGTTTGATTCAATTAATGAATAGGTTATCAGAAACAGGAAAAAAAAAATCACCCAACCAACTTCTGATCCAACATTGGTTACATTCGTATCTATTATGAAGTTCTACTTTTTCCACAATGAATATATATTGATGTTCAATGCACAAAAATCATTTTCAATTAAACATGCATAAAAATTTTATAAGTTTAAAATTGCATGATGTTTTGTGTTATAAATATTTATCCTCATTTATTATCTGATATCATTTTTGTGCTATACATCACTCAACAAAATGCTAAAACTAATGGTTTTCATGGGTAATTATATCTATGGAGTCCAAATCATTCATTAATATTTATCTGATTCTCACTTTTGCAGTATCCAAAATATCTGCTTAAGAAGATATTTTCTTCCCTCAAATCCTCCTTCCCTTTTATTCTGTTTCTTCCTGTCTGAAATTCTTGTTTCCCATGGACAACTTTGCCCCATTTTCATATCTTTCATATACATGTGTGATAGGAAATTATCACAAATACTTAAATATAAAAACAATACAGTTGGGCTGGGGAGATAGCTCAGGGGCACAAGTGCCTGCCTGGCTAGTGCAAGGTGCTGAGTTCGATCCCCAGTTCCACAAAAAAAAAAAAAAAAAATTACACTTAAGGACACTTTGCCATTAATTTCCCTTCAAAACTCCCTTTTGAAAAAAACAAAAAACAAAAAACAAAAAAAAACCTCCCTTTTGCTTCACACATGTTTAAGTATGTTTGCCATTTCTGAAGCAGTCCTCCAAGCTCTCTTTTATTAGTTTCTTTGGTTGTGTTGCCGTGATGGCCTTCTTGTCCTGAATTGATTCAGAACATTTACCTTTCATGCCAGAACTCACAATGCCAGCTCTAATGAGAGCGCATGGTAATTTTTCACAGTGCTGCTTTTCTATTGGATGATGTTCAGCAGAAGCATTCACCATGTTTTTGATTCCATGGTAAAGACTCAACAGAAGACTTGCCCAACTATTTGAGAAAGTAGCATGATGGGATGAGTGTGTTGAGGCGAGGAAGGTATTTTGAGGGAGATTCTTGACAATATAAACTGTTTCCAAATTTAAACAGTCTCTATATCTTGATCACTCCTTCATAATATACTCATTTTCTGGCCCACCTCCTAGATGCAAAGATTTTAGATGAAGAATTTCCACTGGAAAGGCCTAGTTTTAAAGGATCTTTAGTCATTAAGGGGAAGTATCTTTTATTATTGTATATAACTTTCTAATAGTTGATAATTTTTTTGTCTTTTTGAGGCAGGGTCTCACTATGCAGTTGAGGCTGGTCCTGAGCTCACTTTTGTAGCCCAGGCTGGTCTCGAACTCATACCAATCCTCCTGCCTCAGCCTCCCGAGTGCTGGGATTACAGACATGAGCCACCATGCCTGGCTATATATGCAATGTAAATGCTTTTTATTTTTTTATTTTTTGCGGGACCAGGGTTCAAACTCACGACCTTACACTTGCCAGGCAGGCACTTGTGCCTCGGAGCTATCTCTCCAGCCCAATAGTTGATAATTTTGATACTTATTGTTTATAACTTTTTGTCTGATTCTAAATTAGGCACTATTTTTTTTTTTTTTGAAAAGAACACTTTCTAAAGCTCAATGACTTTCAAGTAAAAATTCAGTGAGCAGTTTCATTAGACAAATGTGAGCTCTTACATTAGGATAACACTGCTGAGGTCCATAAGAACAGGCTTGGTATAAGGCCTAAATAGATACTGCTTTTATAAATAGATTGTCTTTATAATGAGTGTATAGACCTTATACTTATTCCACTGAGCTATCTCCCCAACCCTTAACCTGATAACCATGATATGTTCTAGCATCTACATACGCATAATAAGATGAGTGCTGAATCAGATAGACCCCACCTGTCTCAAGTTTAGACATTCTTCAATGAAAATTATCAATTGTTGAAAAGCTATACCCATGATATGTCCTAACATCTTCATAAATGTAATAAGATATTTTTAGTTCAGTACTCAGTAAGGCATCTTTTTAAAGTGTTGCTCTTTTTAGCAGTGGTGGTGAATTTATGTTGGACCATCTGAGCTAGTTTTGCATCTTCTTGGGACTATGTGCCTGGGCTTCTGAGATGGATGGCAGGAGTAGGGTCAAAACTGCTATCTATGGAATAGAAACTCTGAATGAAGATAATCAACTAATATTAACTTCAAATATACCAGATGGATCACTAAATAAGTTCTAGTTATTTGTACTAACCAGTCCAGATCTTGGAATAAGGTTTGTGCCATATATTTCATGCAGAGTTCTTTTTTTTTTCTTCAGTACAAGGGATTGAACTCAGGACCTTGTGCTTGCCAGGCTAGGACTTATTTCACCGAGCTATCTCCCCAACCCTTAAATTCTTTTTTCTTTTTTTGTATGCAGAATTCTTACAACCAGTAGAAGTTAGTGGTATAGCTTCATGCTTCTTAGTGTCAAGATGTTTAAAACAAAACTATAAGGTGTTTCTATGGACACGAGAATGGAAGAAGAGAATTTTGTCTAGAGTCCTGATGATATGTATTTTGCAGAAGAACGAGGTATATCGGATTAAACTGTAGAAATATGTTCTTTTGTTTTTATGCATAACTAACAAAAATTTTAAGAAGTAATGATATTTAAGATGCAGGGTATCAAGTGAAACATTTCCCATCATGTAAGGTTAATTTTAAAATAATTCATGGTCTTCTTAGAAATAATAACAGTAGCAATAAAGAATTACATATGGGGCTAGGGCGATAGCTTGGAGGTGCAAGCACCTGCCTGGTAAGCACAAGGACCCAGGTTCAAGCCCTGGTATCACATGACATGCTCTGGCTCTGGAACCC
Organism: Myocastor coypus; assembly: GCA_004027025.1. Taxonomy (NCBI): domain Eukaryota; kingdom Metazoa; phylum Chordata; class Mammalia; order Rodentia; family Myocastoridae; genus Myocastor; species Myocastor coypus. The sequence goes on from PVJA010007106.1 coordinate 42,506, forward strand.
CAGACACACTGCGCTAGCACCAAAATTGGGCACAGCAGTGCACCCCTGTGATCTCAGTGCTGGGGAGGCTGAGACAGGAGGATAACTACAAATGTAAGCTGCATAGTGAGACCCTGTAACAAATAAATAAATAAATAAATAAATAAATAAATAAATAAATAGATAGATAGATAGATAAATAAAATACTTTTAAAAAAATTATCTATGAAGAAAGCTTGAGTACTTTGCCTGGAAGTACTAACTTTGTGAATGGCTCCCATTCGTGCAACTGAGATTCAGCTTTAATATGAAGACAGATGTCCTGGAAAAAAGAAAAAGAGAAAATAGGCCATTTCTTTGACAACTGACACACGTATATTCTAATAAAAAAAAAAAAACTGGGTCACACAGTCTCATTAATGAGTACTCTCCTTAAGGTCCTAGAGAGCTTAGTTTTGCAAAGCAGTGTTTGCTATGATGTTAACACGAGCCCCACTAAATATTGGCTGCAATTTATACTCTCAAGTTTCACATTGGAATGATTTAACAAAAAACCTGAATTATTATTATTGTTGTTATTATTATTATTGCCTTTCTCTTGACAAAAATCAAACAATAGCCAGTAAGAATGAACTTTAAGTGTTTTCTCTCTAGCTATAAAAGAATTGCCAAACCTCAACACCGCTTTCCAACCCTCTAGTCATATTAGTCCATTTTATTATTTAAACTCTTCATTGGATACTGTCCACAGTTTTTCTTAATGGGGCTGTGCTTGTTGTGGGGGGGGGGGTCCTATGATTATTACCCAAGTGAAATCCTGGGGTTTGCCATCGCACCTGAGTGTGGGTTAATGTCACCAAATGAAGAAAATGTCTTCCATTCTGACCTCTGTTCTATGATTACAAAGTGGGAATGTGGCTATGTTTACATACCACGGGCATGACTTTGGAAAGGAGGTACTCATATCAAAAAGACAGCTTTAAACCTTTAATGTTTAGATCTGCTGTGCTGTGGTATTTTGCATTGTGGTGTTGTAGACATGCCACGAGGGATCAAAGAGTAGTTTCTGCAGAGAACCCATTTCATTTAGCAAAGCAGGCATGTGCCAGCCATCTGTTGTATCTGCTGATAGAAAACAGCAGTTCGTCTCTCAGACTTTTGCCAGAAAAGGGCTTTATTGCTTAATGGGGATGAGTTACAAGGTACCTTGTAAGCCACATTTGGTTCTGTAGAGATTTACATGGCATAAATGTAAACTTCACGATGTCTTCCATCCACGGTGGTGTAAAAGTGCATAAACAGACCCTTCATCAGTATTTCCTCATTTACTCCTGATTGTAAATTACTTGAACACATAAAGGTCTTTGAAATTATTCAAGCAATATAGAAAGGTAAAATAAATACTTAATAAAGCACTTTCTTGGATCAAATTGTAATGTAACTGTCCCTAGCAAATAAAAAGAATATTCTGAGGAAACAAGTGTGAGGATTAACAGTGAAAAATGTCCCTTGTTTTTTAGAGTTGGAGCCCAAGAGGAGGCCTGATCAAATCTGAGCTTCTTTTGCTGTAGCACTTTAGCCAACTTACTAAAGTTACATGGGAGTGACTTGGTTACATTCCCAGGAACCCGAGTTTTGATGGGAGATGTTTCATGCAGCCTTTCTTTCTAATTCAGCCACCTAGTCAACAGACACAGAATTAGCTCCAGAATCTATAAAGAGGAATAAATCCAATGTCTGGTCTCAGGAAGCTCAGAGTCTAGGACCAAATATTCATCACCCAAGTGAAGATAGAAAGCACAGCGTTGGTTACGGGCCCAAAAGAAATCGTTGGCAGCAGCTGGCTGGCAAGCACAAGGTCCTGAGTTCAGATTCAGATGACAGAGAGAGAGAGAGAAAGAGAGAGGGAGGGAGAGAGAGAGAAAGAGAGAGAGAGCGCATTGGTTTTCCAATTCAGGGAGAGAGCCAGCTAGTAGTGTTTCACTGGATATATGGAATTGTGGTTTTAAAAAACTGTCATATGCTGGGTGTGGTAACACATGCTTATAATCTCTAGCACTTGGGAGGCTGAGCCAGGAGGATCAGTGTGAGTTCGAGACCAGCCTGGGCTCCAAAAGTGAGCTCAAGGCCAGCCTGAACTGCATAGCAAGACCCTGTCTCAAAAAGCCAGAAAAAACCAAACAAAAACAACAAAAAATCCCCAACTGTCATATGGAGGTATTTAAATGCATGGAGGTCTTTTTTGGTTTTTTTTCAATGTATTTGTTACAGGGGCCACTATGCAGCTAGGACTTGTAGTGATCCTTGTGTCTCAGCCTTCCCAGAGCTGAGATTACAGGTGTGCACCACCACACCTGGACTTAGTAACCAGCCCAGAGTGCCTGGGTGGTGGAGCCAGCATGACATGTGGTACCAGGGATTGAACCCCGGTCCCTATGCTTGCCTAAGCAGGTGCTCAGTCCACTGAGCTATCTTTTTGTCCCTTGCATGGAGGTCTTAAAGGGGAGGAAATATTCTAGGTCAGCGGTTCTCAACCTGTGGATTGAACGACCAAAACACAGGTTGTTTTGGTCACCTAAAGCCATCAGAAAATGTTATTTATTTGGTATTACATCTTTGAAGTAGCCACCAAAATTATTTTTTGGATTGGGGTCACTGCAACATGAGGAACTGTATTGCAGGGTCATGGCATTAGAAAGGTTGAGAACCACTATTCTAGGTGATTGTGAGAACTCTTGAATCTCATCAGAGAGTTACTGGAAACCCAATAGAGCAGAGATGGTAGTGGTGGTGGTGTCAGGATCAGATAATGGAGAAGCACTCTGAGATAGGGAAGGAGGAGGCTGAAACAAGCCAGGCAGACTTATGCCTCATGTTCTGTAAGGTGAATGAATCAAGATCTTGCAAGCTTTTCCTAGGAATGTGTTGAGTTCATTTGGTTACCTGTGGAGTAGACAACAGCTTCTGCACACCCTCATTCCACACTTCTTCAGGGCCTTTGCACAATTTCTTCTGTCTTGAATTCATTCCTTCTAAAATTTTTCATTGAGTTTATTGGAGATTAACTCTCTCTCTCTCTCTCTCTCTCTCTCTCTATATATATATATATATATATATATATATATATATATATATCCCAAAAGTGAAATTCAGATCACATTTCACTTTCCAGGCTGTGAACCTTTCTTCAGAGGAGACACATGAAGTTAATTTTCCCAGGGACTTCATATGGGCTGGTCCCATATAAGGAATAGGGAGATGGATTTTGTCATTCTTCAGGTGAAATTGCAATTTCCAGTGTTGGAGTAGATCCTGGCAGTAACATTTGAGCTTGATCAGAAAAGACTCATGGTAAGCAGAGAGCTTGAGGCAGGTGGGACTCAGGTGGGCATTCCAGGTAGATATAATGCACAGAGAGGTGCACAGAAGGAAGATCATTGGAGAATAGTTACAGTTTAGGGTATTGGTACTAAAGAATATGGTTTTTTAAAATTTTATTTTAACAAGAGTACAATAATATTAATTGATAAGACATTAGAAGTGGTTCATATTTAGAAGACCACGATGAGAGATATTCAAACATAATTTTTGTATTATCTAACCTTGCTGTCCTTGAGATCATTGCTTAGATCACAGATATCAGCATATAAGGCAGTATGGGTCTGAAAAATGTAAGTTTAGAGAAGAACATGACAATTTCAGTATGCCATAGGTGATTTTGTGTCATAGGCACTGGGGAACCATTCAGAGTTGGAAAGTCGACAAGAATGTTAGGTCTGTATATGGGCAACTTTGGTGACAGATGAAGGTAGTGGATGAGATGCTTGACTGAGCCCAGGGAGCCAATTAGGGAGTTATTTGAGGTACTGGAAAGGAGAGCAGAGAGCAAACTAAGGTCAGGAGTGGAGAGAGATGCTCATTTCCCACTCCTCCTCAGTATAATTAATAGGATGTAGATGTTCACAGAGGGTGGCTGAGATGGCTGGGTGGCTAGTGATACCCGCACTGAGAAAGTAATTATAGGAACAAGAGCAAAATGTTTGGGATGCAAAGACAGTGGGGTCTAGCGGAAGGTTGCTGGGCCTCTCTTCTACCAGATGGCAAGGTCTGGCAGGTAGCTGAGAAATTTGAGTCTGGAGTTAAGAAATGAAATGGAGAATAGAGGTACTGATTTTTTAATACTAAGTGCTTTTTCTCACCCTCCTTTTTCTCTGTCTCTCTATCTGTCTCTGTCTCTGTCTCTGTCTGTCTGTCTGTCTGTCTGTCTTTTGTCTCAACTCAGTAAAAATTACTTAGGGCCCACCTAATGCCAAAGTTTATTCTGGACACTAGAAACACAAAAGGAAACTGGATATGAAGCTTCTTCTCAAAGAGATCACAGTCTGGTGTGGAACAGATAGGACCCAAAATAATAATGGTACAATACTGAACATTTTACAGTTGCAGCATAAGTAAGGTGCTCTGCTGGCAGGCATAAGGGAAGAGTCAACTGTCTGTATCGGGTTCGGATGGTTTTCAGGCTAGACCCTGACATCCATACAACTACAGTGTGCTCAACCAAAGCAAACTTTGTTCTGGTTAACTCCATAGATTGTATGTACTCAGAATAATTGAACCTTGTGAATTCTGCCTTCCACTTGCCACTCATATTTTGGAGATGAAGATGACAAATGTCAAAATAGTACTAGGTGATAGAGCAAATAAGCTGTCCCAGATGAATCGTCCATAACTACTCTTGAGGAAACTATTTGTAGAAACTACAGATAGATCTGAAAAACTCACATGACCGGGCTGGGCAACAGTGACACTCACGTTTGCAAGTCTGTCTCAGTATCAGTCATGGCTGTACCACTGGGAACAGTCACATTTAAAGTCAAGGCCATAGGGGCCTCTCATACTTAAGGTAGTAACCACGTGAATTCCCAGAACCTTTGTAGAATTACCTGGTATTTGGCTTACGAATTCTTAGTGAATCCATTTGATACCTTCCATTTGGAAGTTGAGTTAATGTTTCTAGTTCCAGATAGAATTTGATTAGGATTTGAGATGGTCCTTGTATTGCTGTCACTTATAGCCATAGCCAGCAGATGGCAATGTAAAAATTACTACTTGGGGAATTTTTCACCTTTAACATTTTTTTTGAGGCTTCAGGGGCCATTTGGCTAGCAATCCATGTAGGATATCATGATTTTTGTGACTCATTTCAGTTGTCCATTAAGTATTTAGTGGGGTGGAAGATAAGCTTTCTCTTATATGTTTATTGTCCCTGAAAATGTGATTATATTATGTGCTGATTATATTTCTTCCTTTTAAACAACTGCTCAAGTTAATGTAGGAGTTGTGTTGTAGAACTGCTTTCCATGCTCAGACTGTTTGGTCTTGGTCTCCCATGATTGCACATTTACAAGACACAGAATAGCCTAATTGAAAGAGATCCTAGAACTCATACAGGTCATTAGGCCCAACCTTTCTCCAATACATTCCTTAATTGTCATCTCAGTCTCTACGTGAGATATGCCCAGTGACAGAGTTTTAACCGTTATTTTTATTGCGTTAATTCTAGAAAGTTGTTTTTTTTTATAAAGAGCCATGATCTGTCTTTTCCGTGTAAATTGAATATCCTCAGGCTCTATTGGCTTACCTTTGGAGAGCCCTACTTACTTGCATTTATTAGCTTAAATTTACTGACCTGTTTCCTCATTGCGTGTGTAGGCTCACTGGTTCCCTCACATCTATTCCTTCCCTAGCAAAGATCAGCTAACTGTGAGCTCTTCAAAAGGCTCCAAAAACATCATCTTGGGTGGAAATGTCTTTCACTGTGCTGCTACCATGGTGACACCTGTGAGCAGCAGCTTTTCGGATCAGGCAGTCTATCTCTGCTCCTTTAGCTATAACTGCTAAGGGCCCAGCTGGGCTATATTCTCCTCAGGATGGAAGGCCTCAGAGCAGTTTGCTCTCCTGTGCAGAAATGAGGTGTCTATCCTTTTCCACATCTTCCCATTGGGCTTTGTTACTTGGTACCTTAAGATACTGCTCCTATAGCCCATGTAAATATCCCCAGAGATATCAGCCCCATGTAAGGGTCAAGCCTTAGAATCTTTTAGTATAAATTCTCAGCTTTACCTCCCTTTCTATGTTCCAAGTAGTTGTATAAACAAACTTCCTCTTAGCAGCCCCCTAGATCCCATGGGTGGCAGAAGGTACCACAGACAACCAGAGGCACAGTTAATGCCCAGTTCCTATGGAAGTTCTACTGGGATGCCAGGCCACATGGATAACTCCTGGCCTTGGTCCCCTGTCTGCCTCTGTCGCCATTGCTGCTGTTCTGCCGCCATGAACTGGATGCTCGCTGCCCTGTTCCACTCAGCCTTGGGCCAGCTGAATATGGAATGAAACCTCCATCAACTGTGAGCTAAATAAACCTTTCCTTCCTTTAAAAAAAAAAAAAAAAAAAAAAAAAAAAAAAAAAAAAAAAAAAAAAAAAAAAAAAAAAAAAAAAAAAAAAAAAAAAAAAAAAAAAAAAGAAAGAAAGAAAAAAGAAAAAGAAAAGAAACCAGGCAAGTTTAATATTGAAAATCTCAGAATTGAAGACAACCAACCAAACAGGGCAGCAGAGCAGCAGTGTAAGTCTGTCTCTCTCTTAATTACATCATTGCCTGGTTTTTTAGGTATCTGAAGGCTTGAGCTCAGAGTTACTGCTCCAAGTGCTGTGTTATCGAGGGTTTGCTCAAGGAAGTGTTCACTCTTAAACTGAGGGAAGGAAGATCAATCTGTTTGGTTCTTTCAGTCTTCTAGTAGCAGTGGACACCTTTCCTTTATATTGTGTACAATAGTCTAAAACAAACTGCCATTTCCTTTATCTTATTGCATTCATCCAGTGCTCCCAGGAACTCACTTTTACCATTCATCAGTGAAATGAAGATAGGTAAATGTGAGGAATAACTGATAATTTGAATCAAATGGTCTTAATCAAAACCAAAATAATTCAAGCCTGTTCTTTAATAATTGTGCACTTTTAAATAATGTGTAAAATATTTGTTTGTAATTTTATAAAAACTTCTTTTCCATTCAATAAAAATAAACAAGAACCCACTCAATAAATATTATTTGAATTACTAGGAAAGAGTTTCAGTTAGAAATATAAGTACATTTTCATTCCATAGTAAGCGTGGAAATAAGTACCCTTCAGATGTCGTGGTGTGTGCCTGTAATCCCAGTGTTCCAGGAGGCCAGGACAGGAGGACCCAGGGTACATGGTGAGTTCAGAGCCAACCCAGCCTACATATCAAATCTCTGTCTTAAAACAAAAAAGAAAGAAAAAGAAACAAGTACTATTTTGTACTCAACTTTTCAGATACTTCGCTATCAATTCTTTGGAAAACTCAGCATACATAAATCTTTTCTAGAATGGTTGTGGAAAGTTGTTCTCCCAGTACAAAACACTGCAAGGTAAGCGAGGTGAAGGAATCTCACACACTGTGTTGAAGCAGGGCCAGGAAAAGCCAACGCACGTGAAGCTGCAAGATGCCTCTGCAAACTGCAGTCTGGGACACAGCTGGCCCCATCCATCCCAGGGCCTGAACATGCTGCTAAGTATGTCATGTGTCATGGTTAATTTTCTGTGTCAGCTTGATGTGGCCATGGGATGCCCAGACATTTGGCCAAACATTATTGTGGGGATGTCTAGGAGGACGCTTCTTAACATTTAATCAATGGCTTGAGCAAAGTAGAATGACGTTCCTCATGGGGGTGAACCCCTTTCAGTCAGCTGTTAGCCTGAATAACACACAACCTGACCTTCCCTGAAGCAGGAAGAACTCCTTCTGCTTGCTGGCCTTTAAACATAAATGTCATTCTTTCCTGTGTCTCCAAGTAGCCAGCATTCAGATGGAAACCACCCCATGGCCTGTGAGGTACTCCAGCTTGCCAACCAGGATCTTAGGATTTGCCAGCCTCCATGGCCCTATGAGCCAACCACTTTTCATGCCACTGTATTTATCTATAGCTACATTTATCAAGGTTGGTTAACATATACCGTGAATAATTACATTTAAAAATTTCATCACAGCGAAAGATGTTGCCACTAAGCTCCTCCAAATACCTCCTTGCTTCAGACACCCTTGCCTTGTCAGAAGCAGTTCTGGAAGTCCTGTTTCATGAATGCCTTTACAAGGTGTGAAGAGAAAAAGGTGGCAGATGCTCTTCCCAGCGCCATCCAACTGAAAGGCGGGCTCATAAAAATATTATGGTATGTCCTCACCCATTTTGTTTATTGACTCTGGCACCAGGCAATGTAAGGCTCTTCCCCAAAGTCAAAATAACTATGAAACGCTATTCATAGTTATTGATTTGAAATGATTCATGACATTAAGGTGGCTGGGACAATACAACTAACCATGATGCAAAAGAGGAATTGCAGAATGACTGCAGCAATTGGCAAGAATGGTGGGATAATTATCTTCTCTGAAGAGGAAATATGTTGAAAGGGAGTAATGGCAATATATCTTCCACTGTAAGACATTTTCAAAGCTCAACACTCACTGTATTTTTTATCACACCTCCTATGTTTATATCTGTCTATTGAGAATGTGTCTCCCATCCGTCTAGTTTCTCTGGAGGACCCTGGCCAATACACCATTTAAAAACCACTGCACAACATCTTGATTGACTTCAAGTCTTGGGGCCTTGTTTTTTTCTAGTACTAAAAAGAAATCATTAATTTACTTTTTACAGAGGCAACAAAGTGCAGTTGCAGTCTGTCATTCGGTGTGTAAAGTACCTGACCCAGAGCAGACACCCAGAAGGTAGTGTCCTTTCTTCCTTTTGTATCATTGAGCCTTTAATGCTAGGTAGGAGTTGTGAGGCCAGAGAAACAGTCTGCTGGACCACAGGCTGGAAGGAGGCTGGCAGGAGGCCCAGGGCCACTCTCAGCGAGTGGTATCTACTCTCTGAACTGAGAGCATCACGCTGAGCTGGCTTCCATACCAGCTCTCTGCCCCCCCCCCCCCAAATGAGTATTTCACCTTCTTTCTCATCTGTGAAATAGGGAGTTGCTTTCGATTCTAAATTATCTGTGACTTATTGTTCATTATTATAATTTCTGGACTGTTCTTAACTTTGTGTTTGATTTCAAATCATAGTAAGACAAATTGTCTGAGCAGTACAATTTACTTATGATACAAATCAACTGAGCAGAGTTAATTTTTGAAGTGCTGCTTGCTTGGATTGTGTTCATAACATCTACTAAACACTATTTTAGGCGACTTTTATGTGGCTTCTCTATGAGCTTGTTTAAGTTCGTTCAATTTGGATAACAAACTGACATGAGTTGAATTCTGAGGTAGGTAAGACAGGAAAACAATACTAATTATATTTGCCTGTTTAAACTTCCCACATGGAAATTCCTTTCTTTTTTTTTTTTTTTTTTTTTGTCTTTTTGAGACAGGGTCTCGCTATGCAGTTCAGACTGGCCTTGAGCTCACTTTTGTAGCCCAGGCTGGTCTCTAACTCACACCAATCCTCCTGCCTCAGCCCCCCGAGTGCTGGGATTACAGGTGTGCGCCACCACACCCGGCTGAAATTCCTTTCTAGATATTCTTAATGTTTATTTCTGTTTGGGCCCTGTATGGAGAACTGAGAAGTCAATTCTGATATTTGAGGTTTTTACATTGCTAGCTGTCCTTTTAGTGATTATAAATTGTAAAACGTAAAACCTCTTGTTCACTCAGGGACATGAACGGGCCTTCTCTAGAATCTGCCATACTTCTTTGAGAGCATAACCATCATTCTAGGAATTTTACATCCATTTTTTTCCTTCCCTTCACAAATTAGTACGCTTGACAAAGTTTTAGAAAGTACAGAAAAGGAAAGAAAAGAATGGGAAAGGGGAAGTCATAGGTAGTAAACTCGTCTAAGAAGAGGTGAATATGTTGGTGTTTACCTAGTAGTATTTTTCTGTTGAAATAACAATCCTTGGAGCTGGGGAGATAGCTCAGGAGTTTAAGTGCCTGCCTACCAAGCACAAGGACCCAAGTTCAATCCCCAGTACCGCATGCAGTACTGGCCCTGGAACTCTGAGCATGCCCTGCTGACCCCAAAACCAGGTGTGGTGGCACACCCCTGTAATCCCAATGCTGGGAAGGCTGAGACAGGAAGATCACTATGACTTTGAGCTATATAGTGAGACCCTGTATCCAATCAGTGAACAAATAAATAAGTCAGTCTTTTTTTTTTTTTGACTATTTGCTTATGAACAGTAAGAAACAGTCTGTCATATTATTATGTAGATTATCAACTTGATTTTTAAGTGTTCTGTGATATATTTAAACATTCACCTACTTGGGTTATATGTAACTATTCACTATTTAAATAACATCACGAAGGACAACTTTATGTATGAAACATTTTCCAGGTTGGGATTACTTCTTCATCACTGAGTTTCAGAAGTGGAACTTCTGAGTCAAAACACAGGGATAGGCTCTACGCACATATGTTTTTCCTGAATAGCTTGTAATGGCCACTCCATACTCCCAGCAGTGCTATGTGAGAATGCCCTTTTCAGTACTCTGTATGGCTTAAAAAATCCTGCAAAGGAGGCTTGGGTGGCCCAGATGGTTGCCACTCTGTGCTTTCTTTTTTTAGTTATAATGAGCTCAACTCAGTAGAAGTGTCTTACCATAGAGGGCGGTGAGGAGCTAGTAGCTGGCAGGTGGGCAGTGCTGCCTTCCATAGGAGGCTCAGAGGTCCCCTGAGCTAAGAAGCCTTGCATTGGGATGGTTATTGCGAACACAGGACTCACCAGATAGATGCCATGTTATACGCTGGGCCTCTGGTCTGGAAGACTAGAAGGTGACTCACGAAGAATGAAACAAGTTATTTCTTTTTAACTTTGTAAATTTTTAGTGACACATCTTTGTAATACATAATGATTTTATTCCTTGTAGGGAGTTGGTACATGTTCATAAAACATCTTAATTCATTTTAATATGCTCCCTCCATCTATTGGTCCTGTTCCTTTTTGTAAAATACCCATCTCTTTTATTTCCTATTACCTGCCTTTGATTTCACTCTTTATACTTTGGATTTTTCATAGAAGAGAAACATAATAGTTTCAGTGAATGTGTCAGATTTATATCATTTATTTGCTTTTGGTATTTGGTTGTTGCAGGATTTCACTATGTAGCTCAGATGCACGGTGATCCTCCTGCTTTCAGCCTCCCCAGTGCTGGGATTACAGGTGTGTGCCACTAAGCATGGACTCCATGGCTGGCTCAGTGTACCCAGGGCCAGGGCTGGTGCAGCATGCGGTGCTGGGGATCAAACTGTGGTCTCTGAGCTTGACTAAGCTTGCCAAAGCAGGCACGTTAGTCCACTGCACTATTTCGCCGGCCCCAGATTTGCATCGTTTAACTTATGGTCTCCACGTGCAGCGCAGGTCATTCCTTTTGAACAGGAATAAAGCACACCTTCTACTAACTTTAAGTAAAAATAGGTAAACATTTGCAAGAGTTTCTTGACATGTTTCATATGTAAATGTGAATGCTTTTTGTTGTTGATTTGCAGCACTAGGGATTGAACCCAGAACCTTGCACATGCTAGGCAAGCGCTCTACCACTGAGCTATATATCTAGCTCTGTAGGTATACTTATCCATAAATAGCTTGAAATAATAGCGATTGGGATATTTCTTCTTATATGTTTATGCTTTAAATTTTTTGTATATTAAGTAATTTATCCTACCATCATGCAAGGGTATCATTTTTCTGGGTTTTCACAGGGAAAAGGCAGGATGGGATCAGCAAGTAGGCCACCTTGAGAGTTCAGAAAATCATCAGTAGGCCAGTGAGATAGCTCAGCAGACTAGAGCACCTGCTTAGGCAAGCTTAGGCAAAGCACAGGGACAGCAGTTTGATCCCTGACTGGCTAAAGTCTGGGCATAGTGGTGCACACCTGTAATCCCAGCGCTGGGGAGGCTGAAAGCAGGAGGATCACCAGCAGTCTAAGCTGCATAGTGAGACCCTGCAACAACCAAATACATGAAAGAAAAATAAGAGGAAAATCATTACCACTGTGGCTAGAATATAGCTTCTTTAAAAAGAGGAAACATGGAGTCATTTATCTGCTACATTTTATCAAAATTAGGACAATCAAAGCAATAAGTATACTTTTATTCTCCAGGGTCTTCTCACTGAGATACATCTGCAGCCTTCATTTTATTCTCCAAACAGGGTTTTACTAATTTGCTAAGTTGCCCAGGAAGGGCTTGAAACTGCAATCCTCCTGCATTAGCCTTCCAGAGTCCTGGATTACAGGCATAAACTACAATGCCTGGTACAGATCAGCATACTCAGTTTTGGTGTTCCTAAAAGAAAAGATAGGATTGGAGTGTAGCACAGTGGCAAGCTTTGTGCAACCACAAGACTACAATCCCTAGTACCCTGCTCCCCCACGAAAGAAGACAAATGACTTTGCTAAGTAGAGCCCTCAGGCACATATCCAAATAGAAGAAGATGGAAGAGCAGATCCAGGAGAGTCTAAAGAAATACTCAGGCAAGGGCTGGTCAAATAGCTCAGTGGATTAAAGTGTGTACAAGCAAGCACATGAGCCAAGAGTTTGATCCCTGGACCTGCTGTAGGTGCATTGAGACAGTAGTTGAGACTGGACGTGGTGGCACAAGCCTGTGATCCCAGCTCTTGCAACACTGTAAACAGGTGGATCACTCTGAGTCTGATCTAGCAGTGAGACTCTGAACATCTTGTTCCTGTAGACCCTTTTCTAAAAATACAAAAGAAAAAGAAAGAAAAGAGAAAAAAGAAAGAAATACTCAGGCATCCAAGAAGCTGGTATCACTTGGACCACCATTCTTGGTAATTGAGTAAATACTGTATTTTATCTCAATAAATTAGTTAATTCATCTTGAATTTACTTTTGTGGGATAAAATGATTTAGGAAAGAACAAAAACCCAGTGGATAGACACAGTTTGTTGTGTATGAACTATTGGCCTCTCTGCTGCAGAGTATCCTCACAGGCACCTCAAATGCAAGAGCTTTTATACAAATTCTTGGAGCAGAATCAACAGTGAACATGTGACAGACAGGAGTTCACTGAGCAGGTGTGATGGCACTAAACTGTCCCTAACCATCCCACTTGGCTTGCTGGCTTGGGTAAGTTGGTTATCAGAATGTATCTCTGCATTTTGAAAACATCAAGGATTGATAAAGACAAAAGAATGTCTTCATAAGTATTTCTGCACTGAATATCCAGATTTACATTTGTTTCTGGGAAGATTCCTCATTAGATCTTAGGTCTCTAAGTACTCGGAGCTAATATGATGAGACTCTAGGAACTAACTGTTGCATTTATTAATTCTCTCCATAAATATGTATGCAGAATGAACTATTTTCTTCCCAGATGCTTAGGACTCTAAGTTGAATCTTGGGGGCAAAAAATTGACAAGAGTTTCCTTATAATTATAAACTCTCAGAAGAGAATGAGTACAACAATTAGTTCAGCCTCCTTAGTTTTTGAATGATAAAACAGAAGATAGGACATGATGACAGAGTTCTGAGAATCCCAGAGAGATTCAGCAACAGACTGGTGAAAGAGCACATTTTCTAATGATGAAAGCAGAGCTTTTCACACTATTTCAGTCTTAAACTTCAGGTTGTGATAAGGTACAAACTCAGCACATCACAGTTCACCAGTCTCTGAAAAGAAAGAGTTACCTACAGTTTCTCTGTTGTTATGAAGATGATGTGTTTCTTTGTTATTCAATCCAACACACACACACACACACACACACACACACACACCAGTGTTTAATTGTAAATCAATAGCAGGTGGCCTGATTATAGGCACTACCGTCTTCTGACCGTGATGTATTTCACCTAGTCTAGTGCTGAAACCATGGTAGATACTCAATGTAGACATGTGATTTCTTTGGTAGGAAGGAAGTATGACATTATGGAAGATGGGCCAGTCCTGCCTGGAGAGGCTGTGGAAATACAGTTTAAGCTCCTTTCATCTCAGCTTCCTCACATGATCTCCTGGAATTCTTTCCAGCTTTAAAGTGTCATGATTTTCCATATTACCTTAGCAAGTCTTCATAAAGACTGATGTGTTTCTAAAGCTCTCTGAGATCCTTTGTTATTAAAATTAAAACAGTGTTGACATGGACTATGGATAGAGGTTTCTTAGAGTTGGAAAATCTGCTTTACAGAATGTATGACATATATATATATATGTATATATGTATATATATATATATGTATATATATATATATATGCATTGGTTTTACATGATCTTGAAAAGTTAGCCTGACCCTGCGTAAAATCATTTCTCAGCACCTGTATTCACAGATTAATTTTGCCTTTTGTGCACTGCCTATTAAGGAAAAAAATTGTGCTAGCAAAACGTGTATTAATCCTTTTTTTTTTTTTTTTTTTTTTTTTGTGGGACCAGGGTTCAAACTCACGACTTGCACTTGCCAGGCAGGCACTTGTGCCATGGAGCTATCTCCCCAGCCCCATGTGTATTAATCTTAATGTTGTAGGATTTCTCCTTTTTTTGTTAGTTCCAGGGATCAAACTCAGGACCTTCTACTTGCCAGGCAGGCACTTATGTTGCTGAGGTATCTCCCCAGCCCAGGATTTCTCTTAATTTGTATTGGAATTTGGCTCATTCTTGGAGATGAGTCTGTGTCTTCCACAACCTAACAGGCCTAATCCTTTTCTCTTTTCCTTCTTTGTTTCATTTAACAAACATGTTCTTCTCCCCACTACTCAAACTTTTCAATCTTAATTTCTTCTACTCATCACCTAAAGTGATATGAGGAAAACTGAGGAATGGTCCTACAGACAGAGAAGCCTTCAAAGAAAGGCGAGAACAGCCTGAATGATCTGAGAAGGAGATAACACAGAGTTAAATTTGGAGAAAGGGTTTGAGTCTTGAGACAAGCCAATGTCAGAGAGGAAGAGTGACACAGAGCAGCATGTATAATGGTAAAGCTTTAGGAGCTGGAAACGCGGAAGCAAGGAGAGGCAGTGCAATGTCTATGCAGGAGGAGCGGGGAGGGAAGGCTGACAAGAAAGTGGCTGAGCAGGCAGAAGCCCTTCAGGGTCAACCCAAGGTTAGTGGAACAGGAGCAGATGTCACTCCTGACCAACAATGTCCAGGGCAGACCTTTACCTTCGGTAAGAACTCAGCCACCATCTGTGGCTTTCAAGAGTGTTGTGTGGGGCCACAACTTCGTGCTACAGAAAAATCTAGACCTGAGAATAGCCTCATCACGAACATTCACCTATATCAAAGGGAGACTGGTTTTCCAGAAAGATTTAAAAAAAGAAAGAAAGAAAAAGAAACTCAACAAGAACTATAAAACTACTAACTTGGAAAAAAATCCATCAGAATATTTGATTTTTAAATGTACTCTGTAAGACTTTCAAAATGGTTTTAATAAATTTTAATAAGCCTCTGAACCCTCCTGATTTATTTGTACCATTTATTTATTTATTTATTTATTTATTTATTTATTTATTTTTGAGACAGGGTCTCACTATGCAGTTGAGGCTGGCCTTGTGCTCACTTTTGTAGCCCGGGCTGGTCTTGAACTCGCGCCAATCCTCCTGCCTCAGCCTCCCGAATGCTGGGATTACAGGCGTGAGCCATCACGCCCGGCTATTTGTACCATTTAAAACAGATAATATTACTACTGCCTATCATGAAGGAAGAATTTTATACCACAATTTGTTGCATAATCAAACATAATCAAGTAGACTTTTTCCTCAGCATACAGTTACTGATGCATATTTAGTTCACCCTGTTTTATTTGCCCCATTATGTTTTAATGGTTGGCTTTTTGTTGCTACATATGCTTGAGTTTTCTTATCCCTACACATTAATTCTACATTTAATGGTTTCATACTTATAATTGTCCCAACACCAACCTATTTAATTTAACAAAACTCTATAGATTTTGTAGCTTCACATTTTGTTTTTCACTCATTCACAATTACATCTAGTAATCAGCTTCCAAGACTTAGTTAAATAAAACAGAATCTAGACTGAGCTGTCATAGGCTTACGATTTGAGTGAGTGTGGTGCTCACATTGATAGGCTGGCCTTCCCATAGGGTGGGACACCCTCAGTAGCTGGCTTGTCAGTGGATGTGCCATATTGGAAGGAGTCTCCATCCATTTTGAAACAAAGGTAGCCTCTTTCTATTGTTTCATGTTCTCTCTTTAGAGGATAGACATCAATTTAGTCTAATACTTTTTTTTTAAATGTATGTGTTTTTACAGTCTCACTATGCAGCTTGGGCTCATAGTGATCCTTCTGTTTTTAAGCCTTCTAGCATGGGGATTATAGACATGCACCACTATGCCCATTCTTGGCGACTGACTCAGCGTGTCCAGGGGTGGGGCCGGTGCAGGATGGGGTACTGGGGATCAAACCCTGGTCCCTGCACTTGCCTAAGCAGGTGCTTAGTTTGCTGTGCTATCTTGCTAGCCCTAGTCATATGCTTTTGGCTTTTTATGACCTTTATATCACTGCCTGGCTTATTGTAGGTAATTAAAAGCCATGAAAATAAGTATTAGAACTGATCAGCCCATAATTTCCAATTATTCTTTTCTTTTCTTTTTTTTTTTTTTTTTTTTTTAAGGTGCAGTTGAGCATAGGGTGCAAGCCTGTAATTCCAGCAATTGAAAAGACTGAGGCAGGATGAATCATAAATTCAAGCTCAGCGGGATGGCTCAGTGGTCTAAAGCCCCTGCTTGGGAAAGCTTGGGCAGCTTCAGAGACTGTGGTTTGATCCCCGGCACCACATGCTGTGCCAGCCCTGCCCTGAGGGCAGGCTGAGCCGGCCATAAAAATGACTGAATAAACAAATAAAGGTTCTGAAGCAAGAAAAAAATTAATTAATTAATTAATTAAATAAATAAAATAAATAAATTAAAGCTCAGCCTGGGCAACTTAGTGACTTAGTGAAAACCTATCTCAAAACTAAATAAATAAATGATAAGAGCGGATACCTGGAAATAGCTCAGAGTGGAGGCTTTGGGTTCAATCACCAGCACTGGCAGAAAAAGGAAGGAAAAGAGAGAAAGAGAGGGTGAGAGAGAGAGAGACAGTGAAAGGGAGAGAGAGACACACACACAGTGAGAGAGAGAGAGAGAGAGAGAGAGAGAGAGAGAGAGAGAGAGAGAGAGAGAAGACCACATTCTCTGAGACTCAGTTATCAGAGCCCCTTAGTTTCCATCCATTCACTAAGTCATGATTCAGATCACATCAGCCTTGCTGGTTTGTGTACATCAGTTTTCCTATTGATCAATTCCTTTTCTCTTTTTTTGGTATATTTGGTACAGAGTCTATAGGATCTCACTACACAGACCAGACTTATAGTTATCTTCTTGTTTTAAGCCTCCCAAGCTCTAGGATTATGGGCATGTGCCACTAATATGCCCAGTCTCAGTCTCCATCTCAGCACACCTCGGGGGTGGGGCCAGCATACCAGTGATGCCAGTCTGGTCCCTGTGCTTGCCTAAGCAGGTGCTTTAGTCTGCAGAGCTATCTGGCCAACCTTATTTCTTTTTTTTTTTTTTTTATTGGACCAGGGTTTGAATTCACAACCTTACACTTGCCAGGCAGGCACTTGTGCCACGGAGTTATCTCCCTGCCTCTATTTCTTTTCTTATGTAGCTTATTATTTTCTCTCATAACTGGGAACCCTCATGAATGCATTGTTTTTTTTCTTTTAGAAATAGTCAAATTAAAGATATTTAAAAGCTCAGTCCTTTCCCTTTTTCATGTTTCTGATCTTTAATTTCTCTCTCTTCTCTCTCTGTATGATATTTACATTTATAAAATAAACTAGTCTATTGAAAAGGATTAATGAATCAGTATGGTTTTCCTTTAGAAACAGAGGAGCCTAATATCACAATTTTAAATGTAAATGAACTCAACAAGCGCATTATGAGTCAGTAATTTTAATCTCAGTTTAAAATCTACTAATACAGTTATAGACCAACAGGTTAATATCTACTGACAGTAGAGCCCCCAAAATCTCATTAAGCGGAGCTGTTTTGAATTAAGGAATCTAATGGTGTATAAATTTCCTGGAAATTATTTTTGGAAACTTTGAAATATGTTGCCGAAGAAAGAAAAATCTCTGATAACAGGTAACAAACTCTCTAAGGTGACACTGCAGGTGGGGTGGAGGGAGTAGTTCTAGTTACTGTAAGGGAAGGAACTAATGCAACGTTAACCCCTTAAAATGTCCTTTTATTTGTTGCTGTTGGCTTTATATACATATCTCTTTTTCAAGAGATGAGATTTAATACAAACAGAAGAGAACAATCTTTCCTTAGATACCTTTTATTCTATTGTTAATTTTTCCTTCAATTTAGGGTTTTCATTTTTTGTTCTCCTAGAAATTTCTGAGCTCAAGGCCTCTGACAATTTAGCAACGAGGGAGATCTTCTCTCAAAATAAGAATAATAAAAAAAAGGGTCCAGGGATGTAACTCAGGGTGAAGGTCGTGGGATTAGTTGCCAGGAAACACACACACACACACACACACACACACACACACACACACACACACGAAGAAACCTCCACTAGTTTTGTTTTTTCAGTGCTCTGTAAAGCACTTTTCTTTGTAAATCTTTTCTTCCGTGATTTCTGCTCTTCTTTCCAAAATCAAGTTAGTTAAGGTACATTAAATATTCTCATTTTTAATTTGCTGATGTAATTTAGTTGAGAACGAAAGGGGGAGAAATATAAATCTTAGGAAATATAGATAATGACATGATGGCTTCCTAGCCAGGTCTTAGAAATTTGAAAATCTCACATGAGAGAATGCCTTTGTTAGATGTATATGCCTTCACTTTCATTTTTCATAATGATTTGTTAGAAAAATCTCCTTTCCCCCCTAGATGTATTCTTTAAAGCACACAAGCCATGCACGTAAGTTTAAAGGTTACTGGCTTTGATTAAATGGTCTTATGCAAGCAAGTGTTTATTGGGTATGGTGGGAATATTTCTTTTTCCTTTTAAAGTATACAAAAATCCCAGATTAGGAGCCTGTGCCCAAGCTCAGGAGTCTGAAGAGTTTTGACGCTGACAGTAGCTGTGAAAAGTTTCATAGTCTTTTAAGAAAGTTCGGGGGCTTTGTTTGGGGGAAGATTCGTGTGTACTATGAGGGGCTGCTAGCTAATGCAATGACTGAAACATATGGAATTCATAAAGGTCCAATTACAGGACCGTCACTGTTTGCCACGGTTTTAACTTATGTAAGTTATGGATTATACTTTCATGAGATCATAATCAAAAGGTTATTCTTTGGTAATGGTGTGTTAGAAGAGCTTTATCCTGAACTTCAAAGCCATCCTCGGAGCGCAGAGAACAAAGGCTTAGAAGTTTGAACCGAGGCCAGAATTGGTCTGTATGAGTTAACGACGTTCCAGACCATCCGGGAGCCGGATCAGCCCATCCACGTGCGAGAACTTTCTCTCATCACCTCCCATCAACAGTCATCACTAAAAGATGACAGTTGATTCAGCTCTAATGTGTCCTTTTTGTCTTTAATGAATCAGGTTGACTAACTATGTGTCTGCTCCCATTTGCCTCAGAACAGTTTTGACAGTAAAGCACTGTCATTCACGGGCGCTTCCAGGAGACAGCGCTACCATTAATTGGAGACACACATAGGAAAAAGAATTGGACACGCTAAGGAATTTACCAAAAAAAATTCCTAGAAATGAGAAAGCTAATAGGCGACTTAATAAACAAAAAGTAATGAGGAAGCCCTTATGGTTTGCCCTAATATCCTGGCGTGTTTTAAGTGGAAAACAAAGAAAGACAGGGAGGCTGTCTAATGTTACAAATGGAAAATTTTGCGCTTTTTCTTTGGCTCTAAACTCCTTAAAGATCTAAGGCTTAAAACTATTACACTGAATATGCAAGCGCCGCTCCGTGATAACACGTGAGCAGCCTTCCCTCCTCCTCGCTGCCGCCCCTCAGCCTCCCGAGTGGGCTCCTGCCTCCTGGGTCTTCAGACACCTCCCAGAATTTCTGTAGCCAGCCTGAGGTAATGTCCTCTGATTAGCTTATGGCTGTGATTATTCTCGTGTCAGTCGTTTTTAAAAGTCCACTTCTGTGGAGTAGTTAAAATTTGGGTCTTTGTTCCGTTAAGACTTGCTCTTTCCTTGGGCTTTAGCCTAGGAGGCAGCATGGTTGACTCTTCTCAGGAGGCCACCCTGGGAGGCAGGCTGAGATGCCAGTGAGGGCCATAAAGAGAAAGAAGAAGCAAGAGGCAGGATGCTGAGCACAGCGTATTTTCCCTGGCTTCGAAGTTGACTAGAAGAGACCTTGTTATGAGTGCCTATGCATGCTCCTTTGGGAGCACTGGCCTCCTTTGCTTGTGATGAGGCCATGCTTGCCCTCTGGCTGGGTGCTTATGACTGTGGGACTTCACCCTCGTGTTTCACATGGCCTCCCTGTTTCCTGAGCACCCCAGGTGCGCGTCCACCTCTGGAAGCAGGCACACACTTTTCCTTCCACAGCAGGGCTTCCTTATGTCTAGCTGCCCAGTTTGTGCGCTCTCTATCTCTCTGTCTCTGCCTCTGTCTCTGTCTCTGTCTCTGTCCCTTTCGCTAAAGCTCTCACTTTTCTTTTATGCCCACGTGGACAATATAGGCAATGAATATTGCTGACTTAGACCTGTACATTTCATTTAAAAATGTTCTTCATTGTAGTATTTGTCCTTAAATAATTTCTATTGAAATACAAGTAAAAGTATGTGTTAGAAAATTAAGAATAATTGAATAAATGTAAGTTAGGACATATTATTCTCTGTAAATTGAAGATCATTCATTTAACAGAGATGCCAGTACAAGCCTTTTTTCTTTTTAAAAAAGATTTTAATTGTGGAAAATTTCAGACATTTATAAATATAGATGAGTGAGAAAAACAATTTGCTATCTACCATCACACATTCAAGAATTACTGACTTACTGACCAGAGCTGTTTTGTCTGTACTCACCCTTGCTTCTGCCTCCCAAAGTATTTTGCAACAGTCTCAGGTACAGTGTCATCCACTCATCAATATTTCAGTGTATATCTTTAGAAATTAAGAGCTTAAAATAACTCAAAAGCCGTTGAAAATAATTCCATAATAAAATATCCACTTCATATTCAAATTTCTAATTATCTCTTGTAACATTTTTAAACATTAGAATGAGAAGCCAAGCAAGGTCCCCCCCCTCTCTCCTCTCTTTCTCATATTTGGTTTGTTGCAGGGTCTCATTAAAGAGCTTGGACTCACAGTGATCCTCCTGTTTTCAGCCTTCCCCAGCACTAGGATTACAGGCATGTACCACCACATCCACTCTCCGGCTGGCTCAGCTGCCCTAAGGGCGGGGCTGGCACTGCGTATGGTGCTGGGGATGGAACCATGGTCCTTATGTTGCCTAAGTTTGGCTAAGTAGGTGCTTTAATCAGCTGACCTATCTTGCTGGCCCCATCTTTCTCTTTTTTATTCATTTCAAGTTTTTGTTAAGGGAACTGAATCTTTCCCCAATAAAGTTTCCCACAATTAGGGTTTTGGTCACCATATCTTTGTTTCCTAAATTTATTATTTTTTGAAAAATGTAACTGGTACAAGGTCTCACTATGAAGGTTGGACTTGCAGTGATCCTCCTTTTCCAACTTCCCCAGCACTGGGATTACAGGCGTGTGCCACCGTGCCTAACTTCCATGGCCGGCTTGGTGCGGGCCAGCATGGCATGTGTTACCAGGGTTTGAATCCGGCAACCTGCGCTTGCCAAAAAAGTGCTTAGACCACTGAGCTATCTCCCTGGCCCAGTGACCACATCTTTATGTTGTGGTTTAACTTATTCTTCTAGCCTCTTACTATAAAGTAATAGTTTGACAAGTCATTCCTACTTTATTTTAAAGCAGAAGAAATAAGAAACTTTCATTCTTCCTTGCATGTATACCTAATATTAATGATAAATCCATGTCTTTGAGAAGCAGAAGAGGAACAGATTTCACTTCTTCTCTCTTTCCATCCTTCTGAACCCTACGACCTATCCACACAGCATAGGGATGGTGTTCTTCAGAACTGTGGGCTCCCCCACCCTTGACCCATGCCTGCAGCCTCTATGCTCAGAAGCAGCCTGGCCATTCCTTTCCACCCATGGATCCTTTCACTGTGTAGGAAGCACCATTGCCCCTTCCTGTTTCCACACACCAGCAGTGCGGCACTTTGTATTGATCCTATTAAAAATAACTAGCATTTATTGAACGCTAGTCATATGCCAACATCTGCTGCTACTTTACATGTGTTATTTATTACGATGCTCACAACAACTCTATAAAGTACACGATGGCCTCTCTGTGCTCGGAAGCTTGCCAGGGCCCCGTGATAGCTCATGCATGCAGCCTCCCTCCACCAAAGAAGTTGTGGCCTTTATACCTCTTTAACCTCTGCTCATTGATCTGTTTTTCTGGCCTTTCTCAGGGTCCTTTTCTGACTTCCAAAGTATGCATATGCTCATGTATTTTCTGAGGCCTTTGATTACAGTCTTAAATTTTTTTTTGATAATTTGATTACGGACCAACCCCTTTTTTAAAGGCCAGCAAGTTCCTTTGGTTCAAAAACTAGATATCACTTCATTCATCATGGTATCTTAGGTCCACATGGGGCCAGTGTGTGGCACACTCTGCCATATATATTAAATGAATAAGAGCCTCTAGGCCTGCTAGTAAATAGAATTCAAGCCAGGTTGATCCAACTGTAGCCTAGATGTAACCCAAATACTCTTCAGTGCTGTAAGTGTGGTGATTTGAACTATTAGATTCCTCCCATGGAGATCTAGTCAGGACAAGCCTAGGCCCATAGGCCCTATTGTTAGCATTTCCTGCTGCCTTGTGATTGGGCCCCCAATGTCTATGTCTCAGCCAGGCTTTACAACAGCGCTTGAGTTACTGGGTTTTTTCCCCTCATACCAGAGATTGAGCTTAGGGGCTCTGCCTTGAGCTATATCTGCAACCTCTTTTTAAAATATTTTATTTTGAGGTGAGTCTCTCTAAATTGTCCAGACTGGGCTCAAACTTGGAATGCCCCTGTCTCAGAATCCCAGGCTGCTGAGATTACAGAAATATGCCACCATGTTTGGCTATGTTGTTTCTAATCTGCATTGGTCTCGAACTCACAATATTCCTTCTGCCTGGGCCTCTGTGGTGCTGTGCCACCATGCTCAAGTGAGCTTGTGTTTTACTTAAAGTCAGAAATTTTATAACTCAGCATGGTGAAATGTGATTTTCCTATTTTTTTTAAAAGACTGGCTAGCTATTTATTTATTTGGTACAGGGTCTTACTACACAGCATGGAGTTGTAGTGCTCCTCCTGTCTAATCCTTCCCAGCACTGGGATTACAGGTGTGCACCACCATGCCTGGGTTCAGGGCTGGCAGGGTGCACCTGCAGTTTCAGGGTCAGCACGGCATGTGGCACCAGGGATTGAACCTGGGTCCTTGTTCTTACCAGGCAGGTGCTTAGACCGCTGAGCTATCTTGTCATTCCCTTCAGAGCCATTCATTAAAGAGACTGCTTTTTTCAGTGAAGGTGTTTGGCTCCTTTGTCAAAGATAAGGTGGAAGTGTCTGGAGTTAGTTAAATATGCCTAGAGTTGTTCTGCATCTTCTAATCTGCTGTATTAATCCCTGGGTCTTTTTTATTTGTTTGTTTGTCAGCACCATGTTGTTTGTATCACAGTAGCTTTGTAGTATAATTTCAAGTGAGGGATTGTGATCTCTCCTGCCTGGCCTTGGCTACACAGAACTGCTTTTGCTATTGTAGATCTCTTCTGGTTCCAAATTAATTTTAGGGTTGTTTTCTCTAATTTTGTGAGATATGTTGCTGGAATTTTGGTCAAAATTGCATTAAATCTGTAACAGATTTTGAACTGTGGCCATTTTCACCATATGGGTTCATCCTACCCACAAGCTAGGGGCATCTTTCAGTTTTCTGATACCGTCTTCAATTTCCTTTTCAGAGTACAGTAGTTTTCAATATAAGATCTTTTCCTTCCTTTGTTGGAGTAATTCCAAGCTATTTCATTTATTGTACGCTATTGTGAAAGACGTTATTTCCCTTATTTCCCTCTCAGTGAGTCTAACACTTTCAATGGAAAATGATGCTGGAAAAACTGGCTTTGCCTAAGCTGAAGATTAAAACTAGACCCATATCTTTCACCATGTCCTAAACTAAAATCAAACTGTATCAAAGATCTGCACAGTAAGACTGAAATACAGAGCATTCATTCCACCAACCTCATTGGGTGCCAGAAGAGTTTATATTTGTAATCCCAGGGAGAAGTTATTGGAATTCCAATAATTAAATTCCAATATACCACCTCTAGTGAAACCCCCAGGGAGAATGAACACACAAAGATATATCTGTAGCTATGGGGAACCAAAAGGGCCCTAAGTTCACTTAAAACAATGGCTAACTGGAGCAAAGGGCCAACTGGGTTTTATTAACTTGTGGAGAGGGGAGTGGCTCAGGTTGAGTGACTGTGAGAATGGCAGGAAGTACGTGAGTGCTGTGAGCTGGGCTAGGTAGGAGACACAACAGCATCGCTGCAATATGCAAAGAGAGGTATGTAGAAAGAGTATGGATTCTAGTAGCAGGTAGCCCCTGAGTCTAGAGGACTCTTCATACCACAGAGTGAAGAAGTATCTTTTGTTTTGGGTTCATGTATCATTTTTTGTGTCTGGTCTTCATGTCCTGAGATGTCACAGCTTTTTTTCAAGTCATAGTCTCAGCCAACAGCACAGCATTATTGAGCCTGGTCCACACATACTACCTGGAAGCTATAGGAGGGGTGTCACTGACCTGTCCACTGCTTCAAAGGCTATGCATCGGCAGCTGGGATACTCATTTGCATAACTTAAAGCTAATTGAGGGAATACAATATTATCCTAACCAGTTCTGTACATGTCGATACACAGAATTAAGGCCAGGTTCACCTAACATGGAGACAGATGCTCCTCTTTCAAGAAGAGCCTTTTGCATGGTTCTTCACACAGAGACACTAAATCTGCTAAAAGATAGAATAGATAGAATTCTAGAAGACATTGGTGTAGGAGAAGGTATGATGAACAAAACCCTGATCACACAGGAACCATCACGAAGAATGACCAAGTGGATCTCATCTTATTAAAAAACTTTTGCACAGCAAGAGAGTGGAGAGACAGCACACAGTGTGGGAAAAAATGTTTTCCTCAGACAGAGGACTACTATCTAGAATATATAAAGAACTTAAAAATATTAGACTCACCAAATTTAAAGACCCAAGCCAAAAATGGGCATCTGAGATGAATATACACTTTCCAGATGAAGAAGTAGAAATAGCAAATAAATGTATGAAAAAATGTTCCACATCACTTGTCCTTTGAGACATACAAGTTAAAACAACACAGAGATTCCATTTCACTTCAGAAAGAATGGCTATTATAAAGAAATCAACCAATAACACATGCAGGAGGGGCTGTGGGAAAAAAAAGGAACCCTTCTCCACTGTTGGTGTGAGTATAGACTGGTATAATTGGTGTGGAGATTTCTTTAAAAACTAAAACTAGATGTTCCATTTGACCCAGACATTCTTCTTCTTGGAATCTTCCCAAAAGAATTAAAAACATCATATCACAGAGATATATGTATGCCCATGTGTATAGTGGCACAGTTTATAACAGCTAAACCTTAGAAAACAACCCAAATGCCCAATAGCTGATGAACAGATAAGGATTTTTTATACAACGGCATAGCACTTTGTCATAAAGAAGGATAAGCATGATACACTTCTAGCTAAATGGATGTACCGCTGGGCGTGGTGGCTCATGCCTGTAATCCCAGCACTTGGGAGGCTGAGGCAGGAGGATCGTTGTGAGTTCGAGACCAGCCTGGGCTACAAAAGTGAGCTCAAAGCCAGCCTGAACTGCACGGTGAGACCCTGTCTCAAAAAGCAAAAAAAAAAAAAAAATAAATAAAATAAATAAATAAATAAAAATAAAATTAAATAAATAAATAAATAAATAAATAAATGGGTGTACCATGAAACCATACTCTTTTTTTCATTTTTCTTCATTTGTTAAAGAGAGTACAAAGTAGTATAAAAACAAAAACTACAAGTGATACAGAATGTCACTTAACAAAATGAGTTGCACAATATTTGTTGTAATGCAGCGTTGTTCCTATTACCAGATTTATTTATTTATTTATTTATTTATTTTGTCTTTTTGAGACAGGGTCTCACTATGCAATTCAGGCTGGCCTTGAGCTCACTTTTGTAGCCCATACTGGTCTTGAACTCATACTGATCCTCCTGTCTCAGCCTCCACGAGTGCTGAGATTACAGGTGTGCGCCACCAGGCCCGGCCCTATTACCAGATTTATGCATGCAAA
Source organism: Myocastor coypus (assembly GCA_004027025.1). Lineage (NCBI taxonomy): Eukaryota > Metazoa > Chordata > Mammalia > Rodentia > Myocastoridae > Myocastor > Myocastor coypus. Next base: position 68,952 of record PVJA010007106.1, read on the forward strand.
ATTGGAAGAAGAAGAAAAAAAGAAAATCAGAAATATATAAGAAGCTAGGCAAAGACAAAGGAGGAACAGTTGAAAAGAGGAGGCAAAACAAATTAAGCATTAATTGCTCCTTGCTTAGACCAGCAGAATCCACAGTACAGTTGTCCAAACTGTCCTGCTTATTTGCATAGATCTCTCTCCCCACCCCCACTCTCCTGTCCTTGTCATCAACTCCAAAATTCCTTCCTTTTGAACAGGTTCATTCCCTTTTCCCAGAATTTGTTGTACCCTTCAGATTTTATTTTCTCTGTCGGGTTTTCACACTAAGGAGACAATACGATGTTTGCACATGTGGGTACATGAGAGCATACTCTTAAGTGAAATAAATCAGACACACATGTGAATTTGCCCCATTGTTTCCCTTGTGTGAGAAACTGAAATTGTAAATGAGGACCAATGTGCGTGATAGGTATTGTCAAATAGAAAGAAAATATACAAATGAGAACGGTAAAAACAGAGCAGGGGAATGGAAAGAGGACACAAAAGGAAAAAAAGGAAAAAAAGGACAGAAAGAGTAAGAGGAATAAGGGAGGGTAAGATGGACTAAAAGAAGGGGAGGGGAATGCAGGAAAAAAAGCAAAATATATCATGTAGAAGTACAAATTCCCTGTGATGAATGTATCACTACGTATATCTAAAATGTACCAGTAAAGATTCTTTTTCTTCCTCTTCCTCTTCCTCTACCTCCTCCTCCTTTTCTTCTTCCTCCTCCTGCTCCTCCTCCTTTTTTTGTTTTGGCTGGCTGAGGCTGCCTTAAGGGCAGATTTCATGCTCCATGAGGGGGTGGGGATTGAACTGTAGTCCCTGGCGCCTGAGAGACTTTGCCAAGTCATGCACTTTAACCAATTGAGCTAACTCCTCCTCGTCTTCCTCCTCCTCCTCATCCTCCTCCTTTTTCTCCTTGTCCCCCTCTTCCTCATCCTCTCTCCTCTTCCTTCTTCTTCTTCTCCTTCTCCTCCTCCTCCTCCTCCTC